>CM070110.1:3761040-3768540 GCA_036178185.1 Liparis tanakae
TGTCGTTCACGTGGGCTCTTCGCTTCAGGGTGACCACATCGTAGCCCTGACCCACCAGGTTGTAGCCCGGGACAAAAGAAGCATGGTGGCACTGGCTGGAGGTCCAAGGCCCCAAGTGACTATCGGAGAGAACAGCGGAGTGGTGCAACAGAAAGAGCAGCACACTCAGGCCGAGGAGGGGGGGCTTTGAGAAGGAGAGCATGGCTGGAGTCAAAGACACGCTGAAATATGAGTGGGACAAAGAGAGGGGAGAAGGACATCAGTGACTCGTTTCATCTGTAAAGTAGTTATCAAGTTATTAAGTTATTAAGCTTTGAACTGCACATCCACACTTGGTGATCCTTTCCAATTCAAAGCAACGGTGATGCAGTCACAACTCTTTATCAGAGTCTAATACTAATGCACATTTTAAAATGACCAACACCACTGCAATGTGCATGACAACATTAAAAAGTTTCATATGACTAATAAAGCCGCAATAACTTTAGGGTATTTAAGTTGATTACGGAAAAAAAACCTCAGCTGTCAAAAGCAACAGAGGAAGAACATTTCAAAATAAAAGAATAAATGCCACAAATGTTTTTTGCTCCGTTAAATATATTCAACTTTCCCTCTGAAATCAAAAAAGCACAATGTTATTACCTCTGAGGAGATGAGGAGATGAGGAGATGAGGAGAACGTCTCAGGAGCTGGTGAGACGGTCAAGTGTCAAACGAGCTCTGAATTTGAGCTTTTATTCCTTCTTGACAATACAGATAATGACAGTGATTATTGAACAAACAATAAAACAGGACAAACCTCATAGCTGAAGAAAATACGCCTTCTAAAAACCTTTAGATTTGTTCTGACAAACTTGGTCAACTATTTTTAAAAATAATGACCATCAATATAATTATATAATTTACCTCCACCTGTGCACAGTGTCCTGCAAAGTATTGCATGTCCAAGTATTTTAAATATCTTATGAATCCATTTTTTTCCAAAACCAGATTGAGGATCTGTCTCGGCACACATACGGTAGACATGGAAAGGTTACAGGAAAGCATTCAGTAAATGGTCGTGCACGTACAAAAATGAGCTTCTACAGATGCATTTGACGGCGTCTCCATCGTGTGAAACTGTTTCCACGGGAGCAATCACTTCAACAGTCACAGGCACTCATGTTTGTTATATATCAAGCCTTATAGCTGCAAAAGATACACAAAACTTTGAATTTAATATGACTAAAAACATTTTCTATAACTACCAGGAGCATTAGAATGATATCATTGACCTTCACCTGTGCAAACTGTCCTGGTCAGTAATGCTGCAAACTCTTCCTCGGTGAGACTTTCTTGTTCATATAGTTTCCAGTATCAGAACCCGAGTTACATCCGCCAGTGTTGGTGTTTTTAATATTAAATGTTTTACAGGTTTCTCCTATTTTAGAGGCTAATGCATATCAATCAAACTCTCAGTGCACTCCTGAAGGATAAGAAAGAGTTTGACTGAGCTCAAATGCTGACACCTCTGTTCTTATTGCAGTGTTGTTGAAACCTTTCTGCTGCCTGTGACACAGCTGATCACGGCTCATCAATCCACTGCGAGGGTCCGACAGCGACCACAAGAACACTGATCATTCCCCCTAAATCATATGTCAAATAATATGAGATAAAGAAAAAAGGAGTTGCAAATACTAGCTCAGGGTTCCAGGTTCAGGTTATTTTCTAGAGAACACTTTCCAGCATATTTCTGGTAAGACGGACATGAATGTGCCACACACTAATGTCTCCCTCTGTGGAGGCTGAGTTTAAACATAACTTATCTATGAAATCATCTCTTTTGTGCTCATTGAAAATATTCTCATACATATACTGTCTGAAAATTACTAGGAGCTCACTGTTTGATTCCGTTATGAATAAGACCGCAAAACAAGTTACAAAAAGATATTTTTATTGATGCAGGAAGAACAAAAACTCAGTGCCACAGGTTTGATGCTTTTAAAAGCTGCAGAGCTGATTGTTAAAACCGTGAAGTTTTAATCTGTGCCATCTTTATCTTTGCATATCCTAAGGGAGATGAAACATGCACTTTTCAAAGTGGATGATGCCAACAAATGATTGTATCTTATTAGATATCTGCAAAAGATAACAAATTTAAATCAGAACCCAATGCAGAAAACTCAGAACTACAGCACTTTCTCAAACTGCAGGGGGCTGCAATGTACTGCATGTCTACATGTCTAAGTATTTTAAATATCTTATGAATCCATTTTCCAAAACCAGATTAAGGATCTGTCTCGGCACACATACAGTAGACATGGAAAGGTTACAGGAAAGCATTCAGTAAATGGTCCTTTTTGAAGACGTGCACGTACAAAAACGAGCTTCTACAGACGCATTTGACGACGTCTCCATCGTGTGAAACTGTTTCCACGGGAGCAATCACTTCAACAGTCACAGGCACTCATGTTTTATGTAATGGCATTGCCAGGGTTAATAAAAGCTTGAGGTCTCACAGGAATCATCTGTGCTACCTGATGTTCAGTGATCAAAGTATTCAAACACGTCCGATGGAACAAAATGATCTCAGAACAAAATGATCCCATTAAACTAATGCGAATCAGCCCAGAAGCTTTGTTTATTGGGGGTGTGGGTCATTAAAATGAATCGGGTCAGGTTGGACCGTAAGTGTGTGTGTGTATATATGTGTGTGTGTGTGTGTGTGAGGACACGAGAGGAAAGTGTAGTGTGTGTGGCTTCTCCCTGTCAACCAGTACGTAGGATGATGTGGACCCCAGACTCCGTAAAGACAGGACCGCTCATGTCTCCCACTTTGAGAGCAAAGGAGGCGTCTTCAAAAGGCTTCTGCATCTGACCTGCAACACGAACACACGCAGCATACGTTGAAGTCACACGCCTCGTGTCCACAAGACAAATGCACACATGAACAGGTTGTACGTGATCAGCTGTGACCTCTGTCCATAAAGACCGGCGTTTACTTACACCTTCAATGATTACACACAATTAAAGTCTTTTAAAGCACACAACGTTTCACTGCCAGCTGATTACATGTTATGGCTAATTAAATGTCTATTTAATTGGAAACAAGGAAAGTCAATGGAAATAAGAGCAACAGTGACATAAATTAATAAAACTAACTAGAAACACCAAGTTGGACGACTCCGTCTGTCATGTTGCAGTTTAATCCATGACTTTCCAAAAGTTAATAACTTCATCCTAACATAAATTGTGTGAGTCTTTGCCCATTTGTACATAATTAATATCTTTCATTTGCACTGGCGTGAGCACATTCTGGTGCGTGGTCACGCAGCGTTTGTTCATTTGTACCTTTTCCAAATAATCCCAGGTCTCCACCGTTCTTAGCGGAGCTGCAGTCGCTGAACTGAGAAGCCAAGGACTCAAACTTCTCCTCTCCAGACTTGATATCTTCTATATACTCTGCACGGAACACAGGAATAAAGAACAACGTTGACATGTGGATCAGACTTGAGCACCCCCCCCCCCCCCACACACACACACACACACAGCCTTTACACACTCTGAATGAGCTCCAGGGCCTCGTCTTTAGTCCGTGTGATATTCTGTTCCCGCCAAGAAGATGGACGACGTGACTGCGTGTGCTTCACCAGGAGGTGAGAGCAGCGTACCTGAGAGGGGGAAGAAGCACAAACCGATCAGTGACAAGAATCAATATAACTCATATGATTAATAGTATTTTTCCTCAGATGAGTCAGTAATATCTAATAAGAAAGAAATGGGATCCATTGTGACTATTGGCTTCAGTTTATTTTTTATATTGGTTAAAAATAAATAAAGATAAAATCACAATTATACATTTAATTCAGTCCTGTGACATGGGAGCGATTATACGTCTGGTTACATCACATCAAATATGATCAACTGGGTGGAAACCAACTAATAATATTAACAATAATAATAATGTGTAATGAAGCATTTTCTGTTTTCTAACAGCAGGTTCAATAACCTGCTATTATCCTCACCAATTTAAAAACATCATAATAGTTTTGAACTGAATGAACTGAGCTGGTCATAATAAAACCTCCTTGGTCACCCGTACACTCAGTTAAGGACTGAAATAGCCAATATCCCCATTATTGGCACTCAATATAGTTCTAAATAGTATCTCATATCTTATTGTAACATTCAACCTAGTCGTAAATTATGGTAAATAATGTCAAGAAAGGTATTTGATGTGTCAGCTTTTTAGACACAATTTCTTTTTTTCAAGATATGTATTTATTATTTAATTCCAGAATAATAGAGCTTTAAATAAACAAAATGCAGCCGTTTATTAAACAAATGGGACAAAAACCACAGTTTGCAACCAGCAGGTTGTTGAAGCTCTTCGTCAGTCGTCTTACAAGGATGCAATAAAGTCTACAAACCACCAGATGTCACTGTTTTGATTCAATAATCCCAAACTGTACTCTTTTTGTTGTTGTTGTTGATGTCAGGAAGCCCAAAGCGCCATCAGACCTCATCCATCCATCACTAATTTGTTTCTTTTAATATTTTAAATATTACATGTAATAATAACCTTCTCTGGCTCTCCACGACCATCTCCCACCGGACGTTCCCATTGGCTGGCGTTGGTGATGTGGTTGAAGTAGTATACTTTGCCTGCAAGGATAAAAGTCAATAAAGATGCATTCAATTACGTGTTTTTTTTAAACAAATTGAGGCAGCAGAACAAGCTGAAGACACAACATGAAATAGTGCTAAATATAAAATTATGAACATATAATATATTAGATTAGATATCACTTTATTAGTCCCACAGTGGAGAAATTGCAGGATCACAGCAGCGGGTGCACATTAGAGCATTAATAAAAGATTAAAATAAAACAAAAAAGACAATAAAAATACTAATACTGAAAAACCAAATATACATAGGAAACAAAATACATTCACAAGGCAGTGACCAAAGTGAATTTTCATCAGGTTAAAGTGTCCAGGATAAAGTGCTGAGAATGTCAAGATCTCCAGCAATCTACTGCAGTTTGTTGTGCAGCCTGACATTAATATATATATATATATATATATATCCTCCACAATGCTCTCAACATGGCAACATTGCATTGCGAGAAGCACATATCTCTAAAGGTCAACTGTTCATTAGCTCATAAATACTGCCTCCAGCTTTGTGACATTGCATTTTCCAGCTGATCCAAGAGGGTTTTTAATTAGTTAATTTAGCTGATGGGAGAATTTTCTCCACACACAAGGGAACCCTTTAACCGTCAGTGAATCACACACATTCTATATCAATCTGGAGATACAAGGTTTTCTCTGAACAGGGAATAAGACTTTTTTTTGTGGAAATGCTGTCACACAAATGTAGGAGTAAAAAGTACAATATTTTCCTGTGGTGGAGTAGAGGTTTACAGTAACCTACAATCTTGGAACAGCTAGAGAATGCATTGGCACAAAGGTGAAACATGATGCAACATACACATTAATGCAGCAGTAATAGCAATTCATACAAAAATATCAACTAAAACAGACCGGGAACATTTTACTGCTCAATGCGTGTACTTTCACTTTTAATTTTACAATTAAGAAACACCTTGTATTAATCACCAGAATGACAATTTCGTTATTGCAGCAATACAAGGACACTAATAAATACAGATAGGAATAGAAATAAACGAAAATAGAAGGTACAGTAAATAAGATATTTACAGTGGTATGATTAATGTGCGTATTAAATATAATTGATTATGGAGCAATAGTCACTGTAACATATTATATAGTGCATGATGATATATTGTGTGATATGACTCATATAAGGTGTAGTAAAAAAAGGCAGTACAGTATGACATAGCGGACAAATATAGCATGTGCTGATAATATCTTAAACAATGTCATACTTTAAGTACGGTTCTGAATGCTTGATTTTATTTGTAGTATGTTTAGTTTGCTGTACTTCTGGATCGGTTTACTTCCTCCACCAATGTTGTGCTGCAGCCTCCAGATCAAAGCGTGGGAGACTATAACATGTTCATGTCTTGAGGATATTGCAATATCCCACGCTTTATCCCACCCGGAATAAATATGCCAAACCCTGCTGAGGCGTGTGCAGCGCAGGTGAGTCGCTGGAGCAGAATGACGTCATGCAGGGCCCTGCAGTCGCCAGGTTTAACGCGAATAAATCAGCTCTGGCGCGACCATGAAGCGACACAGCAAACGTCACGTTTTTGCAAAACACGCCTGCAAGACCGAGTTACCCATCACTGTTCTCACTAGATCGCCATTAAATCTAAAGTCTCGCCCGCCTGGATTTAACACTAAACCACAATGCTGGCTCTGCTAGGTCTGGAAGCTAAATTCATAACGGTGCATAATGGCATTTAGCTAAGCTAGCTAGCATATTTAGCTTCCCGATGCATCCGTTTCATTACCTGAACTGCGGCTCATTCTTTTCTCCCATCCAGCAGGTAACTTCTCCTCGTCTGCCATTTTTTTTCTGCAATGGTGTTTACAAAAACAAATTTCAATGAAGCTACCGTGTGGGACAGGTTGGGCTGCAGCTAGGCAAAGTGCGACAGTTAGCAACGTGTTTACGGCACGAGTTGTTTTCAGAATTAGCTCTGCCTCCTTACTGGCCTGTCATAGGCTAACGGGGGCTGTCAATCATCACTGAGTCCATTTGATTGGCTGAGAGGCTTTTACGTAAACGAATCAGCTTTACGGACGGAGAACAGTCCACAGAACGTCTTCGAAAGGCAGTATTGGTTATTTTGCTGTGAATTTGCAGGTAAGAATGCCACTTTAACACACCATCATTGTAGATTTAAACAATAAATTACATATTGAAGACATAATATTGGATTTCTTGTGTTCTTTGTAACATAATAGCCAAAACAATATACAACGATAACGTGTTGTGAGCTCTAGCTAACTAGTGTTAGCTCGCACCAAACAAAATAGCCTGACTGATTTGAACGTATATGATAGTTTAGCTTCCGTTCCTCTCATGTGGCACGTTGTGTAAATGAACCACAATGGCTATAGCGTCTACCTAGCTAAATATATGAGCAGTATAGTCTCAAGTTATATTATGGGGAGTTGTTTTAGGCTCAACTCTCCCACATGTCATGCTAACCGACTCTCTCCATGTCCTCCGCCGACAGGAACAGAAAATGATCGAGGTGGTTTGCAACGATCGCCTGGGCAAGAAAGTCCGGGTCAAGTGCAAGTATCCTTTTTCTAAAACTGTTGAGTGAATCCTGAATAATGTGTCCTGCCACATGTTTATTACCCGAGCCCACGGACAGCTAAAACGTGGTCAGCGTGACTTGATTACAGATCCTTATGTATGCCTCCCTCCAAGAATGCTCAAGATATAGTATAGCAAAGAATACAGACTCTAAAGACCCCAAATTATAATGCAGAAGTTAAATAATGGGAACACAACATATCGTATATTAAATAATATATTTTAGTGGTTGACTGGTGTGCAGGAAATGCAAAGTGA
>CM070110.1:3776040-3836040 GCA_036178185.1 Liparis tanakae
TACGACCCTCATGTGCTTTAACGATGTCGTCGTGCTGAAGCTACACAGCGTGTAGTGAAAGCTTGTTGTCGAGTTCAGATACGTTTATCCATCGATCGGTTCGGTCAGTATCGATATAATAAACTGAACATCTTTTGAGTTTTGAGGGCTGTTGGTGAAACAAAACAAGACATTTGAAAACATTTCTCCTCTTTTACACACCAAAAACCATCGATTATGAAAATGACTCACGGATGAATCAATAATAAAAATAATAATTAGTTGCCCTACATAGGAATGACATCACTGGGTTTACATAACAATGGCAATTCAGTTACTTTGAATTAAGGGAGGAGAGAACGTGTTGATCCGTATGACTCGTGTCACATGACAACCATGTGGCTCTTTCCTGTGTTTGAATAGTTTTATGAACAACAATGAAGTTGGTTGTATTTAATAAATTAAAAAAATCACGACATATTCAAACCTGTAATTAAGGTGAATAAATATTATAACATCTGCACGACAAACACAAAGACTTTTTCTTCGTTCTCTACCACTGACACACACACACGCACACACTCACACACACAGACACAGACACAGACACAGACACACAGACACACACACACACACACAAAACAAGTCTCACTTCTCGTCTGCCGGCCTCCGTCGGTCCTCCTCAGAAAGATGGGGAAGCTCTTCTTCAGCGGCCCGGAGCTCGGCTGCGTGGCGTCGCCTCCGGAGGCCGTGGACTCGACGCGGGGCGCCGGTCCATCGGCTCCGCGGAGAGACGGGGAGGAGGAGGAGGAGACCGGGGAGCCGGTGGGATCTCCTGAGGTTTCCCCTCGGCCAACTGGTTGCGGCGTGTCGACGCTGCGAGGGTAGCGCGGGGTCGGAGGTCTCCCTCGGCCACGACCTCTTCTCCTCCTCCTTCCTCTCGCCGGGCGAGCGGCGGCGGCCGCCGGCGGGAAACAAGCGTCCACGTCCGTTTGACGAGCAGAGATTTGACCCGAGAGCTCCCCGGAGCTCCGGCTCATTGGCTCGGACCGCGACTCCGTGCTGGCGGACGCCGGCGTGCCCGACCCTACCGGGCGGTCGGCTGCGCGCCTGCCGCCGCCCGGCGGCGGCGGCGGCCCGCGCTCAGCTGGGAGAGCGTGGCGGCCTGTGCGTCCGGCCGGCTCTGCGACAGCGTCATCCGCCTCGTGGTGCGGACGTAGTACTCCGGCGGGTACAGGAGTCCGTCTGCCGCGGCGCAGGAGTCCAGGAGGTCGACGCCCTTCACGCCACGCTCCCCTCCGACCGGCTCGATGCTCTCTTCTTTTATTCCTTCTTTTATTCCAGCTGCATCATCTGGACTTCTTTCCCTTGCCGTTCGCTCTCGTGCATCTTTCTTTGTCTCAATACGACTCCCAGCTTCATGTGTCCTTCCATCCCTTTGTTCTCTGCTATTCCCGCCTTCCTCTCCTCCCTCCGTCCCTCTAGCGGCGCTCTCTCCGCCGAGTTCTTGTCGTCCCCCTTTCTTGTTTCCCTCGTCATCCCCTGTTTCGGTTTGTCCACTAGTCTTCCCGTGTGCAGGCAGCAGAGACGGGGACTCAGCGTCGTCACAAGAGAACAGCTCTTCGCTCTCATTCGCGACCTCCAATCTCTCCGTTTTGACTTCCCTTCCTCCCGTCTCCATCCTTTCACTCCGCTCCCGTCTTTCCTCGCTGTTGTCGTCCGCGCTCCTGCTGGCCTCGGCGCTCCTGCTCTCCCAGCGCAGGCGACTGCGTCGAGACCTGAGGCGCAGGGCAGGACTGGGTCTGTGACCGTCAGCCGGGTCACTGCGGGGATCCGGGGTCCGTGGGGCGGCAGCATTGGAGGGGAGCGGGAACCGGATCACCTGACTCCTCCCGGAGGCATCCGAATCCACTGGAGCTGGTGAAACACAACAACATGTGTGAGTTCTGACTTGCATTGCTATAACAGGCAAAACACGACCCGCTTCTCAGAGTAATGACAGTGTAATAACTACAGTATTATAGGATGAGTTTGGGGTGAGGTATGCAAGCAATTCACGTGTTAAAACTGCATAATAAAGAGGAAAATATGTACATCTTTACATACAACTATAGTGTTTCTTTTCTGATCACCTTAGGCACTGTGACAGATTATTTCATGTCAATTTATTGGACATTATTCTACCTTATCTGCCAATATCTCCACAAACACACTGACAAAAATAATAACTTCATCCCTGCAGTGGGCATAAGGATGAGCTCTAATTAGGAGGCACAACGAACGACTGGCATGCAGCGAACAGAACTGTACTCAACAAGGGATGACGTCATAGTTTAACTAAATTACTTATATCTGTATTGTACAAAGGGTTGAATGAGTGTGTATTGTTTATTATATAAATACGTAGGGGTATATGCATATACACACAGCTACACCTTCGGGAAATAAATCTATAACCCGTATCCCTTTTTGATATTTTACCACATATATTCTATCTAACACATTTCCTCCTTGTTCTTTACAGCAGACAGACTTAACCTACAGGTGTGTCCCTGGCACCGAGGGACGCTCCCACTGGTTGTGTTCGGCATCCATGGCGATGGCCCGAGACAGGGGTCGGACGTCACCTCTGGGTCTCTCCTGTCCCGCCGACCGATCCGACTCCTCGCCGCGTCCGACCGCTCGGCGCGCTGTGAGCAGATCAACGTGTGTGAGGGACACAGCGTCTCCACACGGGGTGCACAGACACAACATGAGGCACTCGCTCACCTGCAGCCTCTCCGCTGTCCTGAGGTACTCCCTCTGCAACAGGGCCAACTTCCTACGAAGCTGGGTGGGCAAAAAGGTGAACACGTCAGCAGCAGTGGAATCAAAGAGTCATTGTGGGTTTATATATGAGGTATGTATAATATCTTAATGTAGAAGTAGGTATTCACCTTTTCCTTGTCATCACAGTGCAATGTGGTCCTCAGCTGCTCCTCACAGTGCATTGTGTCTCCACTTTGTCCTACATTGTGCTCACACGACCTTAAACCAAAACACACACACACACACGCACACACACACACACACACACACACACACACACACACACACACACACACACACACACACACACACACACACACACACAATACTTAAAAGTTAAATGACACTACTCATACGATATCGGGTACAACACGTTAGCTTAGCCTCGCTACAGAGCTAACGTTAACTACAGTTGGAAGTTGTTCCACGTTACGTTCGCGGTGCTTTTTAGCTTAAAAAACACCCGGATATTAACCGGTAACGTTCAGATTTGACCGTAAAGTCGTTTTCAAGCAAACGCACACGGTTAAACTGAGATAACACGTTGTTTACGTAACGTTATATCTGTTATTGTATTCTGTGACCTACTCACAGTGGCACCACAGGCGTATCCATGGAAAACTCGTATTTTGAAGTTCGACTGGCCGGTTATCGATTTAGTTTCAATTTCCCGCGACTGTCTGAGGACAGGCATGAGCAGCGGAGCTCCGACAAATCGATCAGTCCGGTTGTCGTGCGGACGAAGCTGGTATAATGGGAAATGTTTTACTCATGAATGACCGGAAAGTGTTTTATTTGTTTTCATAGCGCTCCTATAAACTACTTCCACGTAAAACAAGTACACTATTTATAATTGTATATTATGTTTAATTAATATGTTTAACCTAACGCTAATTAGCGACTTAAAAAAATCACATTTACTTTACATTACTAACAGTAACAGTCCGATTTTCTTCAGTACACGTATATACCAGGCATTACGGTACAAGCGTGTGAAAACAGTCTTAAAAATAAGATCTAACTTCCGGTGAACGTGATATGACGAAACACGCCTTTAAAAATAGATTAAACTAAATGAAGGGATGAAAAATCATGAATTGGCTGAATGATGAATACAATAAATGAAAGAAAGTCATTATTCCAATATTGGGATATTATGAGTCATAATATCAAAATAAAAGATATAGAAAATCACATTCATGCACAAATGTGTGTCTAATTTCAGAATAGATTTAGAACAAAATGGTGTGTTGTTACAAAATATGTTCACTTCTGACATGGTAGAGTACCTCAAGGTGTCAATCAAGACATTCTGACATTTGATTTCTAAATGAAACCACTTCATAAAGTAAATATTATTAATATTATGTGCGGAATGTGAATAAATTCAATTTAAAATTAGCGAAAAATAAATATTATTAATATTATGCCAATATTTGAATTTTATTTAAAGCAGATCCTTAAATTTCTTGAAGGAAATTATACTGCAGTCTTGTTAGCTAATATATGACATTTATTTGTGGAGGTGGGCCGGATTCGGCCTGCGGGCCATAGTTTGGGGACAACTGTTGTAAAACCAGGATATATTCTCGTCATTTATTCACAAATAGAAATACAGGTAGTTTTCCATCAGTCTGAAGTCGCTACAGAGACATCTTTTGCTGAGAAACGACAGATACACGACGAAAAAGGAGTCTTTTCTGCACACAGCGATTAACCACAAACACAAATGATGATCAGAAGCACAAACACAACTCTGGGGAGTTGGAAATTATAAATTTGAATGCCAAAATAGTTTCTCCAATACATTGTCAGCATTTTTTAATGATGTCCATAAATGCAAATACACATAGGTTCCAAAATAAACTCGGTGTAGCGCAGGGGTGGGCAATTATTTTTCTCAGGTGGAACAGAAAATATTGTGGAGGGCCGGGCCAATAGCCTGAACTCATTTATGTATAACAATAAATGTCTTTCTTTTTAAATAGTGGTACATTGAATTGTTTTAACAAGCTGTGACGGGTTAGAGACTCATCTGTCTGCACACAATAGAGTTTTAAACCGTCTGAAAAGTGAAGTTGTTCTAGTGTGTTGTCTCATATGTGTGAAACCTACTCATTTGGCACTCTTTGTAGGCAAATTTTTTGTTACCAACTCTTTGTATTTCACTTCATCAGAACTCAGGTGGGGGTAAATTATGCATCCATGATCTACGATTGTACAGAAGAGTAAAAAGACTTCATTAACAGACACAGAAGAAGTGTATGTGTGCGTGTGCTTCTTTCCTCCCTCTGGGACCCTCAGCAGAGGTAGTGAGTGCGGTCTTTACTGCAGTCTGTACATTATATCTGATATCAGACATTCCTAGTTCGGTGACACCGTCCTGCTCCTCAGACATCCACAGGTGAGGTACTTTATGGCGGTCATGCTGACGTGCATCAGGGGCCCCAGGTTGAAGAGCATGTGGTAGAAGGCGTGGACGGACAGGCCTCCCGTCTCATCGGCGTATTTCAGCGCCACGATGGGCGTGTACAGCGGGTTGGTCAGATTACGGAAACGCGGCCTGCTGGACTCGATCACCTTCTTTGTGCACTGCAGAGGATCAGAGGATGGACAACGTGAAGAAACCACGGGGTGACTCCCCGATGGAGACGGACAGGCGCATTGAGGCCGGGACACGCCTGTGGACCTACTCTGGCGATGTCGTCCGGCGTTTGTCCGAGCGTCTCGAAGATGTCGACGGACGAAGGGAGGTAGACGTTCTTGAAGTAGTGCACCGTATCGGGGTCGGCGCCGGGATACTCCTTCAGCTTCACGTCCTGGATCATCTTCGCCTCGAACTCAGTGTGAACCGGGCCCGGCTCTATCATGGACAACCTGGGGGGGGGGGTAGAAAGAGAGAGAGGGGGAGAGAGAGAAGGAGGGAGAGAGAGAGTGGGGTAGAGAGAAGAAGAGGAAGAGGGGGGGAGAGAAGAGGGGGAGAAAGAGAGAGAGGAGAGAGAGAGAGAGAGAAGGAGGTAGAGAGATAGTGGGGAGAGAAGGAGGGAGGGAGAGAGAGAGTAGGGGAGAGACCGAGAGATGGGAGAGGGAGAGGGGGGAGAGAGACAGGGGGAGAGAAAAAGATAGGGAGAGAGGCACAGAGAGAGAGGGAGGAAGAGAGGGGAGGAAGGGAAAGGAGGAGAGTGAGATGGAGGAAAGAGGAAGAGAGAGAGAGAAGGGGGGAGAAAGAGAGAGAGAGAAAGAGAGAGAGAGAGAGAGCATTGTCAGATAAAGACTGAGTCTTATGAGCAGACGGGTAACACTAGAGCTGAAATAATGCATCAATTAATAGTTTAATAAAATATGAACAAACAACTATTTAGCTAGATTTAGTTGTATATTCTGCTATAACCCCCCACTTTTGTAAAGTAAAAAAAACTCAAACTGAAATGCGTCTGACACTTGTAGCTCATGACCCCGTTCGGTAAACGGTGACGTCACGTCGGCTCGCGCTCTACTCGGCGTATCAGCCTCATGAGCGTGGCGTTGTCGTGCCAACTCCATCGCCCCCCCCCTCCGTGTGTTTCTGCGTCCGAAGCGTCGGCGGTCGCTCACGTGACGTCGAACTTCAGCAGCTGCACCGCCAGACACTCGCAGAACCCCTCCATGGCGAACTTGGAGGCGGCGTACACGTCGTTGAACACCACGCCTTTGGAAACACACGGCATTCTTCATCGCTCATGTTCATCGCACTCCGTCTTCCATTCGCCCACCATCCAGCAGAACGTACATCCAACTGAAGATGTCTCCCCCTCCTCCTCCTCCTCTTCCTCCCTCTAGTCTACCCGCTGACCTTGCAGTCCCATCACACTGCTGACCACGAGGATGTGTCCCCCTCTCCTCCTCTTCATGTCCGGCATCACCTCCTTGATCATGCGGATCACGCCGAAGAAATTGGTCTCGAACACTTTCTTCATCTCCTCGATGGGGATGCTCTCTATCGGACCCACCAGGCCGATACCCGCGTTGTTGACTGGAGGAAGAGGAGGAAGAGGAGGAGGGTTTGAAGTGGAGAAGGTCAGATGCGCGGCAGCGAGGATGCGCTCTACTCACTGAGGACGTCCACGTGGCGGTCCTTGATGCCGTTGACGCACTGCTGGACGGACTCGTCGTTGCAGACGTCCAGCACGGCCAGAGACAGAGTCTTCCCGTACGCGTCCCCCGCGGCCTCCACCAGCTTGTCCTTACGCTTCAGGTCGCGCATCGTTGCCACGACTACGAACGGGCGGAACACAGGGAGGGGGATTTATTTCTGTTATAGTTCGTTTTAGATCTCTTTATGCAAATGATCGACTTATTCTGTGATCCTTGGCCCACGGTTCAAACTTTGTTTTAGGACGCTGAGGTGTTCACATTTTATTGTCCAGCACAGTATTCAGTAGGGACATTATCCATTTAGTTTAGAAAAGTATCATTAGTTGTTCCTTTTGAAAGTGTTCTCAGCATTTTTTTGTTTGTTTATGTATTTACTTCCATTTTAACTCATTTATTTATATTTATTTGCACATTTGTTATTTTATATTCTATCCCATTTTTATATTTAATTTGATAATACCTTTTTTAGCAATGCACAGTGCACATGTGATCTGTCCTCATGCTTATTTTTGATATGATACGTCACATGAGAAACTACTAAACACATTGTAGGGAAAAATACTAAAAAGCAAAATGTATTATTCCATCTCGAGATTTTTGGGGTTGAAACCATAAACGATAATATAAAATGTTGAGAAGAAACACGCTGGTTCTTTCTATACGGGAGTTGTGATTTTTCCAGCTTAAATTAAAAATACTTGCTCCAATCCTAATTTATCTAATATTTTTAAAATGTAATTCCACGATCAGCTCCCAGGTGTGAGTGTGTGAGTGGGCGTAACGAGGCCTTCAGGCTGCTGACGTCAACAGGAATGTGATAGGGCGACCTGCCGGTGAGTGAGGTTACCTACAGATCGGCGTCAGTCAAACTGAGTTCCTTGAGTTCAGGAGTGTGAGGACACACACACAAGATACACAACGTAATCGCACACATCGCACAACGCGTTCGCCCCCGTGTGGCACGTCGGTGAGTCTGCGTACACGAGTGGAGAGGAGTAAAGGTCACGGAGAGGTGGGAGGATATTGTTAGAGGCGCGGGATGATGGAGACACACACACACACACACACACACACACACACGCACACTCACACACACACACACACACACTCCTGATACAGCAGCCAGTTTACATATCAGCATTAGCGTCTCCTCCAGGAATAACCCTCGCCAGCCTGGCGTCCACAATGGCCTAAGCCGGGCTTTGGTTATTGTTTGGTATTACACGCCTTTAAAGAGTGACTAAAGGTTAAGTTGGGATCAGAGACATGACATGTGCGTCGCAGGAGGGAGGCGGAGCTCCTTTAACGTGAAAATAAAATGAGGGATGGTTCCACGTTTCCTTTAAATAATAATAATGCAGCACACGTGCGGATTGATGGGGAAATTCTGCACTGGTACGCTCCTTTAAGCGGGCCGCAATTAATCTGACAAATTGGGTTAAAAATCACAACTAAAGAGGATTAAAAACCAAAATATCTCAATGTGGTCTCGTTCACTTATGGCGCCTGCGTCTTGTTACCATGTTTATTATTTCATTCATTTTAAATATACTGAAGGAATGCAATTTATATAAAGTAGTGGAGTGTATTTATATTAAACATCATAACTCAGAGGAGTCTTTGGGGTTTCCTGTTCCAGACGAGCAGTGGGAGGAAATCTATTCATCGGATTATAAGATGCTGCATTCACTCAGTTTCTCCATAGTGACGCCTAGAAAACTGCATTTCAATGTTCATGCATGTTCACCAGTTCATTATTTCATCAGTTGATTGGAGATGGACGACAAACCTCAAGTACTCTATTAGCATTTAGGTAAATTGTCCTAAACTACAACTAAAATCACACAGGTGATGCAGATTGAAAAAATATACCTTGACTTTGATGCATGGAGGATATAATATTTTCCTCTCAAACGTATGAGATAAGTCTCTGACAACAACAATAAAAGCAAAAAATAAGATTAGAGCTGACAGACATGTGCTTTGTGGTTGGCTAAATATTTGACAGGTTGACGGCCTGCAGCTGTGAAGTCAATAAATCACTTAATTTTTGCATCTGAACCACAGAGTTGACTGTGACCTCTGACCTCCCTGTGGGCAGAGGAAGTACTGAGTACTCCACTGAAGCTTGAGGCCTCGAATCTGCTCCATTGACACCATTTATCAGTTTACTCCTGTTCATTTTCTAGATTGTTATGAGCTCATATACTCTCCTGATGCTCATATTTTATAAAAAATGTTAAACTCCCAGTCGGCTTTAGATGGAGATCGCTTCTTCGTAGAAACAGAAACAGTGTCGTTAATTACATAATCATAAGGACTATGTAATAGTGTTATGTGCACTGCGCTCATGATGTAAGCATCTTATGAGTAAACAGTGCAGAGGAAGAAGATGAGGGACAGATAATACACACACACACACACACACACACACACACACACACAGATGACACCTACCGTGGTAGCGCTTCTGCTCATCATTCGCCAGCATCACGGCCATTCTCAGGCCGATACCGGAGGAGCAGCCGGTGATCAGCACCACTTTCTGCCCGGGAGTCGCCATGGCCGCCGCTGCCTCTCTCCGGTGTGTCACACTGTGTGTGTGTGTGTGTGTGTGTGTGCGGCTGTCTGCCAGCAGCTCGGCGGGATGAGCGGCGATTGGGGGCGAGAGCCACCGTAAGAGGATAAGAAGAGAGACGGAGGGGGGAGAGTCACATGGACAGAGTGCAACACGAGTGAGATTATCTGCGCGGTGGCTCCTCTCTCTGGGAGTTAAGTCCAACTTCTTCTTTATTTATTCACGTGACGAGATAAAACATCCAGAACATCGTCTCCAACGTGGTGAACCCTCTGGCTGCCAGTGGCGCCTCTTTCTTCTGAGCAGCAGTGTGAAAGACTAGTTGATGAACACTGATTTGAAGTCATGTCGGTTTGTAAAAGAAGGCCTCTGCTCAGCGAATATATTTGGCGCCCCCTAGTGGCCAATAGGAGCACTCTTTAAATCAGCCCGTTGCACCTGGGAAGACTTCTTCTCATTTAAAGTTTATTGTTTTTTTATTGTTTATTGTTGGCAGATTGAGTTCAAAGTTGTAATTACGACCAGTATGATTAGTTGAAACAAATACTACACGCTAGTACAACATATCTCTCCGTTTCTCTCTCACATGCACACACACGCACACACACACACACACACACACGTGCACACGTATACACGCACGCGCGCAAGAGCTGTCAGTCATACATATACAGCATAATTTAGGAGGGAGGGAGGGAGGGCATTTGAAAATATGCCTGGAATCTATCTATCTATGCTTCTTCTTCTTCTTCTTCTTCTTCTTCTTCTTCTTCTTCTTCTTCTTCTTCTTCTTCTTCTTCTTCTTCTTCTTCTTCTTCTTCTTCATAACCATACCTGCATGCAATTTACATCTGTTTCCAAAACACTGCTGCAAGTACAGCCCCAATACTGATTTAATAATAATGTCAATTTATTCATGTTTTATTCATTATTAGTTATTTATTCCAGATACTTTTCCTTCATGTGGACATTTCATGTATCAGTTATTAATACACAATAAAAATGGGCCAATACTCTTTCTGGATTACACTTTATTGCACATTTTCTTGTTTTTTGTATGTTGTCATTTTAGATATTCTTTAAAATAAACATATTTCATATAGTTCTCTCTAATCCTGTGCATTGTGTCCCTGAATCACCTGCTCATCCTTTGGGTCATGTGTTCATCTACAAGTGATCTATACACACATCATGTATCTAAATGTCTTCTTAGATTAATGTAAATGGAGGCTGAAGCAGGAGACCCGAGGCTCGCAGGTATTCAGGTGCATGTATGCATGTGTGTGCATGCACTGAGCTCCGATCCTGTCAGCCTTTTTTTCACCCTATAAACCTCTCCCTATAAACTCCTAAAACGTTTCCGATGCCTCCTAGTGCAGCTGCTGGTTTCTTTTGACTTCCCCACATCAGAGCTAAAGTATGATAAGCCCTTGATGTAGAAGCCAACCCCCACATTGAGCTTGTTTTTTCTTTCTTTTTTTTTGCACTGTACCTATAAGAATAATGTCTTTGTGTGTTTGGAGAGAGTGTAGGTGGTGGGCAGAGACAGACAGGCACTGGAATTTGGAATCTGTAGCAGCATATTTTATTATTATTTGGGCAGCACCTTTGTCCTGTCCCAACATGCTTTGTGTGTGCGTGTGTGTGTGTGTGTGTGTGTGTGTGCGCGCGTGTGTGTGCGTGTACCTACAGAGTTAGAGAGCAGAACATTTAATTTTATTGTTCATGTGGATGTTCTGTATTTTTTACTAGATAATAACTTGCTGAATATTGACTCCTTTTTTTAAAACATGTGCTCGAGCACACGTGTGATGTACGTGTGTATGTTTGTGTGTATGGCGGCGTTATAGTGTACGTGTGTATGTGTGCATGTGCGCATGTGCGCATGTGCGTGCGGGATAGTCCCTTAAATCACAATAATGATGCAAACAATGACACGCGAGGAAACTATGTTTCTGCACAGGAGGGAGGGGTTACCCCGGAGGAGAGAGGGAGAGTGGGGGAGGTGGAGGGGGGAGGATTTGGGGGAGGGGGGGGGGGGAGAAAGTGAGGGAAATTATCTGTGGGGGTGAGGAGAGAAATACCTTCCCGAGATTAAAGAATCTTCTCTCGGCTGTGTCTCCCTCCTTCACCCGTCCTGCCAGAGCAAAGAACAGCGAAGACAGGAGTATGCGAAGAACAAACACCATTTCTCATCAATTGAATCAGCCGTTATGCGCGCGCGCTCTCCTAATTAACAGCCGGTGAAGTGCGCGAGGACGGAGAGGCGGACAGGCGCGAGGCAGCAGTCGCGGTGTAGAAACTCTCGCGCGCGGAGCCCGACGAGTTCTTTGACTTCAGGTGTCTCGCAGAGCGCGAGGCAGCCGCGAGGAAGTCCCCGGCCGCCGCGTCTGATAGGATGGATCGATGGAGTCCGGTGCGCGAGACATGGCTGCTGTTGCTTTTCATCTCGGTGTTTTACACCTCACGAGCAGGTAAGCGGACATACTAAAGGACGGTGTGGTTGTTCGTCTTTGTGCAGATGATTAGCAGGTCAATTGAACTACTTATAAGATGTATTAGTCAATGCTTCCTTCCTTGCTTCCTTCCTTCCCTCCTTCACTCTCTGTCATAAGTTGTTCCTCCAGGTCCTCGGGAGGCATCGAAGTCTAAATGTCATCATTAACATAATGTGTAATCTGTTCAACATCCATGTGCACCCATACCTTTTTAAAATATTTTTTTTTATTGTGATTGAATTTGAAAAATTATTTTAAGTCAGTTCCTCAAAACCTCCCCCTCTCGCCCTCCATAGAAGTATTAATGTTCCACTGTAGCTCCATAAAAGAGGCTCTGATGGAGGCCCGTCATGCCAGGTCATGCAGGCGTAAAGCTCATTGAACTGAACCGCAGTATTTGCCAGACATCGAGAAGAAGGCCTACCGCTATAGGTCTCGACTTGTTCTGCCATACCTGCAATCGTCTGCCACACAGCAGCGGGATACTCTACCTGGGTACTGGGGAACAGGTCTGAACTGTACTGGGATCTGCTGGTCACACTGGGGGGACACCCGAGGAGCACTTTATCCTTCATGGGGGCTTTTAGAGCCGGGTGTCGCTGATGTTTACTGGGATTCTTTCTTTCTTTTTGTTTGGAGCCTGCAGGTTTTATAAAAGGACTTTAATCTCCCAATGCTGGAAAATGAGATGTAAAAAAACCCTAAGTAATCCCTACCAGGTAACTTAATCCATCTTTTACGAGGAACCACTGTGAAATGCAAGTGCTCCTGTCATAACCTGTTGGGCCCAGAACCTCAATCAGGACGGGACGGGCGAGTCGGGTCGTCCTCGAATGTTAAATTGACCTCATGATATTTTATTGGTCTATTTTAAGTTACTTTGATTCTTAACACAAAACACGAACAATGCACGTTAACATTTAGTCCAGTTAGTCGCTCCTTTCGGGAACTTTCAACTAAACTACATCTGCAAGTTTTAATGAAATATATATATATATATATATATATATATATATATATATATATATATATATATATATATATATATATTTTTTTTACTCCTCCGCCGTAAGCATTTGAATGAATCCTCGTCAATGTTAGCTGAAAGGAATAGTTGAAAGTACTTTCTTGCAAAAAAAAGACGCGGTATAGGATCAATACTGCTCTGATTCTACTTAGCTTAGCTTAGCACAAAGACTTGAGGCTGGGTGAAACCGCTAAACTGCACCTCAACCTATCTATCTCATTAAAACAATAATTATAAACTGTTAAAGTAACGTATCTGACAGTTTCATGGCCACAGGCTTTGCATTCCTGGAGTATTCATATCACTTGTTAGCCAACTAGCGAAGTGTTTTTCCCAAAATATCAAACGACTTAAAAACAACTAATGAGCTTCGAGGTTGATAATTCGTGACCAGAGTTGCGTATATTCTCCTCACATCTTTCGTCTTTGTCATTACAGCCGTGTTTAATTTGCTAAGTCAGCATCCACCGGCCTGATTTAGACATTACGTCGCCGCGGTGACTCATCCAGCAGGTGACTTGGCCCAGACTCCAACATGCTGCCTCCACGTGACGCTCAGAGGGAAACGTGTGTGATGACCCCACAGCCGCCAGAAGGAATTCTAACAATATCTGGCCTTGGGCTGAAAGATTAAACGAAAACCAGCCTTCTGGATATTTCAGTATAGTTTATTTGATCGTGCTTCAATGATGCGTTTGTAAATTTTTAAGCGAAGAAGGTCATTAGGCTTTTTATTTTTATTCTGAGGTACGATCGTCACGCGTTGACGGTCCAAGCTCGCTCCTTCTGTGAAGGTCGTTACCTGAAGTTATTAATGTGACCTCTGGACCTTCAGGGTCATCTGGGGTCTCGCACCTGGCAGTCAGATCTCAGCCGTGTACCGGGAAGTGTATTCAAATATAACCCCTCCTGGTGAAGTCATACACACACTTCAACACGCATAATGTGCACTTCCATTTTTCTCACATTCCTCTTCAGTTACTGGAAAAAACATTTCAGAACAACCTGTAAATTATCCATTTGCAGTTACAGGTCACACTCCATCTTATTTTGTGTTGCTTACTTGCAAATGCAATCACACACCTGGCTTTCAGGGTGTGAATTATGATCGTATAGTTATGCGAGCAACGCGGTCAAGTATCGGCCCCGGGGTGTTTCAGGGTCGAAACCCGGCTCGCCGCCATAGTTTATAACTTTGGGGTTTGGAGAATCTTCAAATCGGACTCCCTCGCTTTTTTTAGTTGCTTTCAGAAGTATTCAGCAAATTCATCTGGTTGCCAGAGCGATGGAGCTAAATCCAAACGTGTCATTTTGTCGAGCTAATTGCTTCCAAAACTCCTGTCTAGTCGAGATGAGGAGGGGAGAGGGGGGGGGGACATGTTTGTTTTTGTGTTAATGCTGAATTTTCTTTAGACGACGGAATAAAAACTGATATCAGCGTTGTGTTTGGTGAGAAAACCAAACTTGGTGTAAGATTTGAACCTTTCTGCTAGACGCCTGCCTCACCTTCACAGCTTGTGCTGCTTCTATCTCAGCACAGCACTAAAACACTAAAGCTTAATAAAAAGATCAGTTGCTGCAAAAGTAACAAAGAAAATGGTCGTAATAAATCAATACAACGGGGGCTCTTCTGGCCACACGGCAGGGCTCTTCAGGGATGTCCCAGCAGGTGTTTTGGATTCGACAGATGATGGGAAACACCTGCTGGGGCGTCGCTGAATGGTTGTGTGGCTCGAGGCTCAACAGTAGTAATATTTTCTTTTAGGTATGTTAATCCACGCCTGCAGCTTCGCTCGAGGGACGGCAAAGTAAATTGGGCCGGTCATCATCGGGTCCAATATTTTGGTTAATGCACATCTGGAAAGCTGATTTCATTCACATCAGCTTCAGTTGTACCAACGTTTATTATGATTGCTCTTGAAATCTGGCAAACACACATTTGGGCATGTATGTAATAGTACATTTTCTAAATATTTATAAGACATGAACAATTGCACTTTTATCAACAGTCAAAGTTAGGATTTTGGAACTGTTTTATTACTATATATTCCGGTTTCTTTTTCTTTTTATACTTTATTTTTTAAAGATACAATGAGACAAACATACATACATGAACAAAAGGTTGGTCACCTATACATTTATGCCAATGGTATACTGATGGAAATAAACTATATATTACTGTTTTATTACTATATATTACTGTTTTACTATATGGCAAAAAACACGAGTCCTGTGAGCTCAAAGACTCAATCAATTATTAGTATAAAAAAAAGTCTTCAGCTTTGTGTTTCTACTGAAGGACATTTATAACTTAATGTTAACGATTTCTGCGTTTTGGTCGCCGCCATCTTGTTTTTTCATGCAACCACCGAGTAGAAGCGTCCATATTTGGACAGCGGAGGAGTCGCATATAGACACCGTGTACGTCTCAAGTAGGAACCTGTCAATCCTAAAGTAGCCTCGCCCGATAGAATAAACCTGCTGTAAGGTCTACAATTTACTCAATGAGCCTCATGCTGTGTTGTAGAAGCATTTAAACTAGAGATGCAGACCGCACGACTCCTGTTTACAATGTTTACTGAGGTCATAAATCACGGGAGACGTTTTTACAGCTGTGAGGTGTGTTCGGCGTGTTTTGGAATTTCACTTCCGCCCGATCAAAATATTGTCCCCTGTGTGTTTTTAACATTTTTAAGTTCCATCGTTGTCGTCAACACTCTTTTCTACGTTTTGTCGGCAGTAGCGACCGCTTAATTTCTACGACGCTCACGTCTACAATTCATATAAACGTATGTATAATGTGTTAAAATCTGCGTATAGAACTGTTTCATTATAGTTATAAGCACTCATACATATTTATAAAGCTTTATAACAATAGTCACAACACATTATAAAGCATTTTCTAATGACTTATAAGGTTAAGTATCATACTTTTTAACTGCTCAATGCAAAGATTATAATGTATTACAATTATGGAAATTATAATACATTATGAAAAATAGTATTATGATGGGCTCAATCACTATTGCGTTACCTCATTTGGCGATAGATATGGACTTAACGTAATTAATGACATTGTCTTTAAATACACTTTAGTCTGAAATACTCGTTTCAATGGACTGCCATGACATTTCCTAAAGATATCCATAGTACCATTTACCATCTTTGCTTTATGACCAACGTCTTGTCGTAAACATTGGTGCTAAAGTGCAAATGTTTTCATTCCAACCCGGTAAACCAAACGTTGAACATGGTGAACTGTCATTGTGTCTAAACAGCAGAGCGTCTGTGCAGCCTCACAGCGCTGCAGCGTGGCTGTGGACTCAGACTCTCAGTCTCTTTTCTTTTTGGTGCCATTCATCAAACTATGTGTTCTTAAAAATGGATCATTTAAATGCGATTGGTCCCAGTTTACAGCAACGTTACATACAGGGACTCGGATGTCAGGTTCTCCGTTCTTTGATTGCCGGTTGTAGCGTAGGATCCCCTTTCCTCAGTATGTTAGTTCCACTACTTCAGCAATAAGAGGTTCAGCTGGATAGCTAGTTCATCCACTACAAAACAAAGCAAAACACAAAAAACACACAAAAAACACACCGGAATACAGTGCATACAGTTTCTTGCAATTTTTATATATTTCTTCGGGTCAAAAGATACCAGGCCCAGTCCACACCAGCACTGAATGTATTCCAGACCCAGTCCTTTAACTGAAAACACGACTCAAAAGGAGTCTGCAGATAACTGAAATTGTCCTTGTAAATAATTTCCAATTGGAACTCCGTCTCCATTTGTGAAGAAAAAACAGAAACACGATAGAGCAGAAGGAACGGAATGATCGGAGCCACGTCCACGTGTGGTTTAAGTCACGATGTCGACTTCGCGGACCTATGACATGTTGCGTAACGCTCTTTAGTAAATGTAGTTCAACCCAAAACACAAAGTTGTGCTAAACCTTTTCCGCGGTGTTTCCCGTGAACACGTAGTTTATTTTGAAAAGACATTTCACAAGCGGAAATTGACACGTGCAAATCGTTCCAACGATTTATGGAGCGATGAACGCGTCGCTGTGTGCGACCGAAATGACTCGAAGGTGCACACAAGCTTCAGGGATCCCAGGTGGCATTTCTTTGCTTGTTTCTACTTGAAACAGTAACTTCATCGTGTTTAATGCGATGATCGTGAAGTATTCCTCACCGCATTACGAGGGCTTTTACTTTGAAGCATTTCGTCATGCGTCTTTCACGACGCGTGGATAATAAATTTGACTTGACACGGGATGTAAATCCGTCGCTCCATGCATTTATGAGGTGAAACAGACGTGTTTAGAAAAGTTTATAATTAAAAAGTTTATGATTCGTATCACTTTAGCCGAGGTCTGTTTGTTCCTAGAGAATAAGCTCACTCTTTGTTCCCCCAAAATAAATAAAAAACACACCGTGTGATGCCACATCCAACAATAACACGGCCGCATAAAGCAACGTGTATCTGCCCGTGAAGAGCTGGAGCCCCGAGTCTGACATATTGAAGACGTTTTTTGATCTGTGCTCGAGGGGAAGACTCGACTTTGGGTTTGAACGTCTGTGAGATATTACGTTATTCTTTTGGGCCTCGAGTTGTTGGGACTTGAAAATGATGCGAGAGGGCCTCAGATTCCTAAAAAGATAGCACATTTTTGTCTGTCTGCAAGCTTTTTCTTCACCCTCTCGGCCACTAATATTAAGGATTCATCTAAGTGTGTGTGTGTGTGTGTGTGTGTGTGTGTGTGTGTGTGTGTGTGTGTGTGTGTGTGTGTGTGTGTGTGTGTGTGTGTGTGTGTGTGTGTGTGTGTGAGAGAGAGAGAGAGAGAGAGAGAGAGAGAGAGAGAGAGAGAGAGAGAGAGAGAGAGAGAGAGAGAGAGAGAGAGAGAGAGAGAGAGAGAGAGAGAGAGAGAGAGAGAGAGAGAGAGAGAGAGAGAGAGAGAGAGAGAGAGAGAGAGAGAGAGAGAGAGAGAGAGAGAGAGAGAGAGAGAGAGAGAGAGAGAGAGAGAGAGAGAGAGAGAGAGAGAGAGAGAGAGAGAGAGAGAGAGAGAGAGAGAGAGACCGAGAGCGAGAGCGAGAGACCGAGACCTGGGGCAAATTCTCTGTAGGGGATCTGAAATCCTGTGTGTGTGTGTGTGTTGTAGGAGGCTCGGCTAAACATTAGTTCTTGTTTCTGACATGTTCATGCATACTTTACCACTGCTCAGTCAAAAGCAGACTAATCACAAACATGTACGACACCACATGTAAACCAAAACAAAATCCCCAGTCTTCACTCTGACACACACACACAGACACACAAACAGACACACACACATCTGGTTTCTAGAAAATCCATAGTCTTTCCAATCTGTTTAGTTTGTTGTTTGTGCGTCTGCTCCACATGTGCATGCCTGAACAGAGATACATCGCTAATAAAACTTTTTTTGCCAGCATTTTGTTAGTTCAACACTTGCGCTTTCCGTCCATCTATCCTTCCATCCATCCATCCTTCCAGCCATCCATCCAAATGTTTTTGAAGTGAATGAAAAATCAACCTATTCATCCAT
Organism: Liparis tanakae; assembly: GCA_036178185.1. NCBI lineage: Eukaryota > Metazoa > Chordata > Actinopteri > Perciformes > Liparidae > Liparis > Liparis tanakae. The sequence goes on from CM070110.1 coordinate 3,794,631, forward strand.
CCATTTTGTTGTCTGTCTATCTGTGTGTCTGTCTGTCTGTCCGTCTATGTCCATCCATCATCCCTCCATCCATCCGTCCGTCACACTTCACATGTTAGTTGATATCGTTGTTTAAACTGCGGTTGCTCTGCTTTATGTAGAAGCTTATATTTGACATGCTCCGCATGTGTCTGCATGTTGATCGTGTTTCCCCGAACGGCGCAGAGCCTCCGGAGAACAGCAGCCGACGGCGACCAAAACTTCACTTTGTGTATGTACAGCCCAGTATATGTACACTGTGTGTGTGTGTGTGTGTGCACAGGCCCACTTTACGCGGACGCTCGTGCACGCTAGTAATCGAAGCAGCACCTGACGCGCCGAGCGCCGCCGTGTCCCGTCTTGTCCTCCGCTGCATTCAGACGTCAAATCATTTCTTGGTATGTAGGACTGAAACCCCTCTCCTGGTGCACGCTGCTCGCTGCTCACGGGTGTCAGGACTCAGGAGCCGTGTCACCTTCAATCGAACCGAGGCTCCAACATGTCTGAACGCCGAGAGCTGCACTTTTTATGTGTTTCATGTGCTTCGGGGAAAAAAAAAGAGTGTCGGTATCCCGATGGATTGACCAGGAGAGTAACACCTCCGGGGTGGGAGAGGACTTCTCATACGGAGCTCTCGGAATAAGAATAACATGAACGGGAGGCTTTTTGAAAGGAAGCATTCCACAGTTTATTTGTCGCTTTGCTGAAAGTTATAGATGAGAAGAAAAATGTGACAGGGTTCGTACGGTCATGGAAAACCTGGAAAGGTCATGGCATTTTAAAATGGTCATTTCCAGGCCTGGAAAAGTCATGGAAAAAACTTAAATCATAAAAGTTTGTCATAATCACGTGTTCATTCACGCCGCGTTTGAAATAAATATGTTTTTTTAAAGAAAGACACTCAAAATGTAAGCCGGCGTAAGCTCTCAATACGCAGCATTTTCTAAATTGTTCATGTTTATGGAAATTTGGTTTAAAGTTGTGGAAACGTCATGGAAATCCATTGGTCAACATGTGTAAGAGCCCTGATACGAGTTCCTGGCTGGATGTGTGGACCAATAGAAAAGCAGCACAACTGCTCAGGGTCCACCACCCCCAATTTCCCAAAACTCAGAAACACATTGGGGCGATTCATGAAGAATGGTTTTGTGGTTATTGATGGCATCATGAACTGTGCACGGCTTGCAACCGCCGTCCGCCCCGACTCCTGATCCGATATATTCCCCTCTTCACTGTCTACCCTTTTTGTTCCTGTATGGGAGCGTTACGCATGATTGTTTTTGATGGGGCGTGTCGATGCGTTTGCAGTCTGCAATCAGTGCTGCCGTGACGACAGGAAAGTCTGGTGACATCACCTCTTATAAGTATGCGTCAGGTACCATTAAATCTCTTTAATAATTTCACTGTTACTGCTTATTACCGTATTTAATTACAGGCAGACGACACAGGAGCACCGGGAGGCTCCTTTGCTTGCCAGAGCAGGTTGAGGTGCATGGACCCTCTCTAAGAATTACACGCTTTTCATTTTTTTAAAATCTTTTAGTTGTGCAGGTTTAGTGGCAGCAAAAGCTGTGCATATAAATTATAATCATTTTTGGAAAAAACTTTGTGGAGCAGTTTTTGTTGGATACTTTGCACATTTTAAAAATGTTTACATGAATACATTGCACTGAACCCCATTGATACCACGTTCATTATCTGTTTGGTAAATATGAAGCTTTAGTCGATTAGCGTAGCTTAGCATAAAACAGCTGGATGCCTCTCTCCTTGTGCCCAAAGCAAAGGCAATAAAATAGACGAGCACCCCCCATACAGTCACCACTTCATGTGTTCACGTTGGTGTTTGTCAACTCGATTAAACAAACTAAGATAAAGCTTTATTTACTCCAGAGGTGCTGGTCGGCTTTCTTTTCCCTTCCACTTCCAAATATTAAAGACAATGTCGGCCAAAACACCGCCACACAGTCTGGCTTTGAACCGCACCACAGGGTACAGAAATAGAAGAATCACAACAATAGTTCACAACAAAACAACACACTGCAGACCCGGTGCATGTTTTGTGTTTGCGAGCGGCACAACACAAATCCCTAAAAAGAAAACAATCCTCTGGAACGTTCCAGAGAGGATTGTCAGCTCGTGAACAGCGACAGCACGTTTCAATAATGTGGTTTTTTAGTTCTAGATTATATGATACCCAGCTGCACACAAAAGACCTCGTTACAGGCTGACTGGAGGCCTGCAGTGAGGCTGGCACACGGACAAAACGAGAAGAACCGGACGACAGACACATCTGGCACTCAGACATTGTGCCAACCTGTAAGTGTGTGAGTGTGTGAGTGTGTGTGTGTGTGTGTGTGTGTGTGTGTGTGTGCTGAAATGTGCAGAACAGATGGAGAGTTTACGTAAGCCCCAGAAAATACGTGTGAAAAGCAGCCGCACCAGTAGAGGCTTGCCCCCCCCCCCCCCTCCCCCCCCCCCTCTGCACTGCCATCTATTTATCACTTCATCCATTTAGCCCCATCTCTCACTTTTTCTCTTTCAACATGCTGCACATCTTTTCTTTCTTTACATCCCCATCTTGTTCCGCTTACATCTCCGTGACCAAGAGGATGTGCACACGGGATGCATTTCTGCTCCCGCCGCAGCTCCGGCCACATCTTCAGAAACGTCTGAACTCTCGATGAAGCACACGTGTTTTCTTCTGGCATCAGACTTTGTTGGGTCATTGCTGACGTCATCGCCATCACAGGAACACACTGAGCTCCTTCAACTAGTGCGCGTCCGAGAACGACCCGGAGACGGAGAGAAGAGGTGCGCTCGTGCTCTCGACTCTCGAGAGGGTTAAAGCAGTTCATTAGTCTGTTTACAAGGTGGCTTAATTACAGGGCCGGCGTCGCCCGCATGTCTCGGAGGTCACGGCACGCAGGAAGTTGTCGGTTCGTTTGTGTGTTTCTTCCGTTGTGCAGAATCTATTGGTTTGGGCTGGGAGAAGGTTTAGAGTCGGACAACTCCCCCGAACTGGACAGAGTTTGATCCTTTCTCTCACATCCAAACACAACGTGACGCTCATCTTCCAGACGGACATCAGACCCTCTGATTTCCATCCAAGCCTTTATTTTCTCGGTTCCACATCGGCGTCTTCACCGTGTGGAACGCCTCAGGGAAAGCAAAAAGCTTCCTCAGTGGCCAAAATGATGGAATCTCGTACTTGTATTCAATTATCTTGGTCCAAAAATATCTGTTTTGTTTATTTTAGCTTATTACTTGTTTGGAATGGGAGGGTGGGTGTGTTTTTTCTTTCATATCAAAGGGTCCTGATGTGGGGATCCAGAAGGCCGACCAGGCTGACCAAAGGCTTTTTGGTCTGAAACAACCGAGTCTCCCTCGGCGTTCCATGATTTTGGCCCTTACTAATAGAAGTTCCCGCATCTCAGTTCGATTTTCTTCCGTCTAATTGACCTTTCCTCTTCCCCCTCTTCCAGTTTCACATCAACTGATTCAGACAGTCCTGTCCACGGTTCAGTCCGTGTCTTTTTTTTGGGTCTGAAAGGACACACAATCTGTCCTTTTCTTCCAGTAGCTTAAAGCTCGACTGCTCGGTGCATGCAATAGATGTCCCCTCAAACGAAGGTGCTGACACGGCCCTTCTCGTCTCTTTGCAGCCAATCCCATCGACGTCCTGAAGGTCCTGGAGCTGACGGACGACATGGAGGGCGTGTCGCTGGAGTCTGGGCTGTGCACCAGCCGACAGGGCCTCGGGGTGTCGGACCTCTCCTTCAAGATCGACAAGAAGATTCAGCTGAGCGCGCCCACCAATCAACTCTTCCCTGGTAACAGAACTCTGTGTTAGCCTGTTTGATAAGGAAATAACCCAGTGTGTGCATCCTAATATGTGTGTGTGTGTGTGTGTGCATTTTCTTCAGATTCGCCATTCCCTGTAAACTTCTCAGTGATGACAACAGTCAGGGCTGTCAAAGGCTCCCAGGTCTTCCTCCTCTCGCTGTACGACTCGCAGGTACGTCAGGATGTCGAAACCAAACGCACCCTTCATGCCGAATGCACAGCAACTAATAACAATAACAACAAAAAGGGAAACTTTTCCTTTAATCAGATACTTTGGCAACCCTGTCCGCCATACTGTAACATGCTCGACTGACCTTGAGCATGAAAACAAACAAAAAAACTACAACCCTGAACTCTGCAGCGTCACCGGTTGACGATCAACACAGATTTGCACTTCAGTGGCTCTTAAATAGCTCTTATTATGGTACTTTTGTAGTTTGACTATGTTGAGGAAATGTTACTTTCTGTATTCTTGTTGTTCTTAGTTTGTACTCTAGGTTGATGCACTTATTGTAAGTCGCTTTGGATAAAAGCGTCTGCTAAATGACATGTGATGAAATGTAATCATTTTAATGCAACATTTGTGCTCCATGCAACTATTATGTAAATACCGTATTCCAGCTACATGGATGTATGGATGAAAACAACCTGAATACACCAGCTGATGCTTCTTTGTCCTCCGTTTCCCATCATCCCTTCCGTCTCTCAGGGCACGCAGCAGCTGGGCGTGGAGGTCGGCCGCTCTCCCGTCTTCCTGTACGAGAACCACGAGGGTCAGCCGCCTCCGGAGCTGTACCCCACCTTCAGGAAGATCAACCTGGCTGATGGCAAGTGGGTAACTACACAACAACACACACACACACACACAGGCAGCTGTGCACACACTTTATTTTTCTTTTGCCTGCATTCAAGTTTTCACACACAACCTCCATGGGTAAGAAGAAAGCAGGACAGGAAGTGATTTTCTTGTTCCCTGCTTCCTGCCAGGTGGCACCGGGTGGCCTACAGTGTGGAGGGGCAGTCCGTGACTCTCTACCTGGACTGCGTCAAACTGGAGACCCTGGACCTGCTCAGAGGTCACGACCCCCACGTCAGCACTGAGGGGGTTACGGTGTTCGGAACGCGGCTGCTGGACGAAGACGTGTTCGAGGTGTGTGAATTTAGTGTGTGTGTGTGTGCGTGCGTTAGGTAAAAAGACTCGGAGGGGATGAGTTCACGGAGATGTCACTCTCTCACTTTAAGTATGCACCTATTTGACTTGTGTGAAAAAAGAAACTGTTTGGTGAGGAAATGTCTCGGCTTGTTGCTGCTTGTTTGATTCATCCATCAAATGAACCACCGTAAGGGCTTTTCTCCTCACACCGCCCTCCAGTGGCGGCGAGGGTGTACTGCAGCTTCACCTCAGAGCCAAACCTTCAGTGCATGAACTTCACAAAGCTGCAGAGGATTTTAAACAAATGCAAAGGCTTATCGCACCGTAAAAAGAAAGCTCACCGGTAGTTATTGCAGTAATCGTAACTCAATCCTGCTTAAGCTCACAAAATGCAACAAATTACTCCCAATAAGCACTTTGAGTAAAGTCTTTGTTGGCTGAGTCCTCAGAAGTGTGAGGTCATTTTGGCCGATCCTCAGAGTCACCATTGACCTTATTGGTTTTTTGAGTGTCAGCTGGTCCATCTGTTTCGCACCCAGCCTGTGTTTGACTTGGACTCCCCTCCATGTGTGTGGATGTGTGAGCGAGAAGGGAGAGATGGTTCTCGCCCGTCTGTGGACTGAACAACTCGAGACGGACGCTCTGGGAGCGATTAACTGCAGAGCAACGATAAAAACAAATGCTTAACTCACTTTGATCTAACTAAATGAATGCTTACAGTCTAAGATACGACAAGACACGGGACACAGATGCCTATGACAGGTCTGTAGGGCAAGGCCATACTTATTGTGGTCGTGCAAATGTTCTTATTTCCTGCTTTCTTGTCAGTTTTCGTGCTCCAACCTATGGTGTAAACGTCTTAATTCATGTAGAGAGAAGAACACAGAATGCAGGCAGAATATGGCAGTTCAAAACAATAAGACCTCTTTTGCTTTCGAATATATATTCTCATTTCACGTTATCTGATGTTATCTTTCCGCAAGATTTGTGCTCGTGTTCAGACGCCGTCTGCAGCTTCAAAACAAATCCCGCACGTCGGTGTTTTCTATTAACGTATGCACCAAATACACGCTTTCATAAGATAACAGTCGTAATATTTAGAATATTAGAACAAAGATCCAGCCAAGGGCCGCGGTTTACGCTGTTGCTCCGCGCTCTGACACGTCCCTGCCGACGGCTCCAACCCCTGACGGTGAGGAGCGGTGACATGATGTGCATTCCTGATCTGCTCCCGCTGACGTCAAGTCACAGCTCAGTTGTGTGCGTGTGTGTGTGTGTGTGTGTTGTTGTTGTTGCTGTTGTTGTGACACAGGGAGACATCCAGCAGCTGTTTATCGGCGATGACCCCAGAGCGGCGGAGACGTACTGTCAGGACTACATCCCGGACTGCGACGCCTCGCTGCCCTACGACGGGATATTAGCAGAGGCCGAGGAGGTGAGCCTCCCTCTCACAGCCAATCACAGAAGACCGAGGGAGAGGGGGAGGGAGAGAGAGAGAGAGAGAGGGAGAGAGAGATGAGCCACATGTGGGACCCCGCTAAAGTCGGCCTGGTTTATTCCACTCTTCAGCGAACGCCGCGAGGCATCTCAGGTGCTGGATGTTGTAAATCCAGACTGTCGTCCTAAAAAGCAAAGGAGCCCCTTAAGGTTTTCGTCTGTGAGGAGAAACCGGTATCGGGTATTTATGGACAGTTCAGAAGGCAGAGCTGACAACGTAAAAAGACGAATGGTTCAATTATTTTTCAGTCAAATATTCTCGTGAGAGAAGCCTCCCGCGAACATAAATCAAAAGATCACTGCGGGCGCCGTGGAAACGTCCAGGCCACGCAGAGACCACAGATTCAGCATCGGTTTGAGGAGCGTCACTTTATTTCCTCGCCGCCTGCGCGATACTTCCATTTTTAGATGGAGTCATAAATCATCCCGGTGGCGTGTACTGAGATCTCTTAATATATTTCTCTCTCTGTTCTCCGGGCCAACGCGCCACTAAAATGTTTTAAATCCACTTCCCACTGCCGCCGTTTGATTTACGGTCCGGCTCGCAGGTCAAGACCAAACGGGCTTATTGTGCTCGATGGTTTTATTGTTCCAGCGGCAGGAATGCAATCGGCCGACAGATAAATATGTGTTGTGTGATGACACCGCCGTGCAGCCGCCGTGCCGCTGAACTTTCCTGGAGGAGCTAAAAGGAAAAGGCTGACCTGCAGCCTGCAGCGAGTCTTTCCTGTCTGATGCCTTAATAGGCTTCCCCTCTCCCCTAAACTGTTCATTTGATCATTTATATTGACCTTTTAGCAACATTTTAACAAGAGTTAACAACTTTATAAAAAATGCATAAATGTGCTTTTCTGCATTTGTTGTGGAGATCCTATTTTCATTCATATATCTTGAGGTGAGAGGTCAAGGGACACCTTTGGGAAATGAACATACCACTTTTTCCCTCGCCATATTTTTGCCTTTAGTTGGAGCGTTATACTTTACGGCACGCTAGCACGACTCAATGGATAAACCTGTTGATCCATTGTGTGTGTATATATACACAATGTGTGTATGTATATACACACAATGGATTAACATGTACATGTTTATATACAACAAGTCAGTGTGTATACACACACAATGGATAAACCTGTTAATCCATTGTCTGTGTGTGTGTATACACACAATGGATAAACCTGTTAATCCATTGTGTGTATATACACAATGTGTTTATGTATAAACATAAAATGGATTAACATGTTAATGTGTATATACAACAAGTCAGTGTTTATATACACACAATGGATAAACCTGTTAATCCATTGTGTGTGTGTATATAAACACAATGGATAAACCTGTTAATCCATTGTCTGTGTGTGTGTGTGTGTGTGTGTGTGTGTGTGTGTATACACACAATGGATAAACCTGTGAATCCATTTCAATGTTCTGTGTGTACAAACACAATTTACCGGGGCCATCGTCTCTCTTTGACCCTTTTATCGTCGTCAGGTGGCGAGAACGCCCAAGAAACACGTGATGGAGGAGGTGGAGGAGTTTGACTACAGTGACCTCTACGAGGACCGCTCTGTTTCCACGGCGACAGCAGAGCCCAATGTCGCGGAGTACGAGGTGAGACTCTGAGTCTTTTTTCTCAATTTTTTGTTCTTTTTCCGGCCCTCACGTTTGGTCTCTGTCCGTTTGTGGGACAGGTCGTGGAGTACGAGGACTACGACAACGGGTCCGATCCGTACCACGTGAACGAGTACGAGTACGAGGACGAATACGACGATCGCTACGGGCCGGCCGAGAGGGAGCGGGAGCACTCTGTGGACGCCAAGGTGACGCCCGCGGCCATCGGACGCCACCACGGTACGAAAGTACCCATTTCACCTGTCGCTCACACGTCTTTATCCTCCTGCTGTCTCCAGGAGATTACAGAGAAAGGAGAGAAAGGAGAGCCGGGCTATTTGGGATCGGTAAGGAAAACACACACAAACACACACGCACGCACACACACACACACACACTTAAACACATACACAACCACAGGGAGGCGCAACGCTGACCTTTATTTTATTAAGGCGTCCACAGGATCGAGTATCAGAAACGGTCAAGATTGGGAAAGAAAGGCGACAAACGATTTGTCCAATTCTTTGAGGCCAAAGAGTGAAATAAAGCACGATCGAGTTCAAGGAAAGGTTATAAGGGAAGAGAAGAGAGAAAGGATTTAGGAAAAGACGATTGCAATGCAAAGAGAATCCGACAGCACTTATCTGAGATGGAAATGACGTCTTAGCCGAGTTTTCCTCGTTCCAGTAGAAGTCAGAAAGTTTGTGGATGCATTAAATGCTTCAAATGTTGCTGCTGCAAAGGATTGTGGGACACCATTATCTCCTTAAAGGATGGTCCAGAGTACTCTATGCTAAAGGAGTTGGCAAAAGGATGCATTGAGGTGCTTTTCCTTTGCATTTAAGAAAGCGACCGACTCTTATTATGGCTGCTACTTCGTCTATATGGCTGAGCAGCGATGAATCTGGAGGATCTAACACACTTTGAAAAAATTTATAAATCAGTTCAAACTTCCGAGCTTCAAAGAGGAAACAGAAACCAGAGCGCTCGACACGTTGGAACATTTCTCAATGTCCTCGAGAATTGAAGGAAGGAATTAATCTGTCACATGCATTAAAAAACAATTGGTGCATTTCACACACAGAAAAACATTTAACACAATATATAACAGTAATAGTTCAATGTTACACTCATTAAATATCGCATTACTTACCATTTGTTGTTGTTCTAATGGCCTCAAACATCCTCTGATGAACCTCCAATCAATCAGAACTTTATGACAGATTGCAGATAAAAGACTTGATGTGTCATAAATACAAAAGCACAATAAAACTGTAACAATGTCTCCACAGCTGGGATTTGTAGCGCGTGGTACTAAACCACATAAAAAAAGCTCCAGAGCATTTCATTATGAGACTCATTAAGCTGACAGATACACGTGTACTCTGTGTTTACTCAAACAGCTGGTAGACTTTTGACCCCTGCAGCCACAAACACTTCTTGCACTAAAGAGGCTCAGCTCTAATCTCCCCATAAGCCGCGTGAAGTGCACACCTTAACGAACCACTTCAGGGAAGACTAACAACGTGCTTTTTGTGTGAAATGTCTGCAGGGAACGCAGATCACGGGACCCCCCGGGCCCCCGGGACCTGAGGTGAGTGGATCTTTGGTGTTCAAGGAACCTGCATGGGGGCGAGGAGGTCAAAGGGGGTCACGCTGCCGTGGCTTCACATGTGGAACGCTTGCAATGACACGTGTGTGATGATTCCACTGTTGACTTGAGGGATTCGACTGTGTTGGTCTGTGTGTGCAGGGAGAGGCGGGGTCTTCTGGAGTCACGGGACCGGTGGGACCTCGAGGAGACCCAGGAGAGCTGGTGAGGACCGTGTGTGTGTGTGTGTGTGTGTGTGTGTGTGTGACTGAGTCCACCTCCGCGTAGACGTGTGTCCATAACCTTCCTCCTCATCCTCCTCCTCCTCCTCCTCTCAGGGCCCGTCGGGGCGGCCGGGCCTCAACGGAGCCGACGGGATCCCGGGTCCCCCAGGAAACATCGTGCTCATACCGGTAACTCATAGAGACGTGTTTGTGTGTGTGTGTGTGTGTGTGTGTGGCCCGCGGTCTCGCTGGCTGCACTGGTGCTGCTTTCCCAGTTATTTGGTCCCATTAACCCTCAACGGAGCCCCGGGGCACATGTCGTAACTGAGAAATGTGCTGACTCAGGATTCTGTATAGGTGTCAATCAAACGTTCAATTTAGCTCCTCAGTATATATATATATATATATATATATATATATATATATATATATATATATATATATATATATATATATATATATATATATATATACTGATTTGTTTTGTCCATTTCTTTGTGTCAAATCCATCAGACGTCCTTTGATTGATCTCTTTAAAACTTAATTGGGTTGTCTGGGTTACCATCTGGTGGGCAGATCATGTGACTCACATCGTTTACTCATCAGACCGATTTGTCCCTTGATTCACCCCCTCTTCACCTTTTTATGCAAAACTTGAAGAGCAGTGCTACATATTCGCCACTGGGTGGGGCATTGAGTTTGACTTAAAAGCATATTGTGTGTGTTTGTGTGTGCGTGTGTGTTTGTGCAGTTCCAGTCAAGCGGTGATTCAAAGACAGGTACACAGGGGGTTTCTGCGCAGCAAGCGCAGGCTCAGGCCATCCTGCAACAGACCAAGGTACACAACATCTTAAACACACTGAGCTAATGCTGGACCGATGAAGTGTGTGCCTATGTATGTGTGTGTGTGTGTCACTGACTCCTTCTTCCTCCTCTGTTAGATGTCTATGAAGGGACCTCCAGGGGCACTTGGCCTCAGGGGGAGACCCGGCCCACTGGTGAGTGAGATGTGGTGAAGGATGAGGAATGTGTTGCAGAATGATTCGGAGGAGTGCAATAAAGCGTCGCCCTGAAAGCAGAGTTGCATGAGAGCCGCAGAACCCGTGACAGTAGACGCCTTTTTAGATCTCAGGTCAAGTCCGATCGGAAGCAGCACACCTGCTTGAACAACTGCATCTTTTCTTTCCCAGGGTGCAGCAGGACCCTCTGGGCTGAAGGGGGCCAGTGGGGAGACGGGCCCACCGGTGAGTCGGCTGTTTGCCATGGCAACAAGCTCAGCACCTCAGAGCTTCTTGTACAACTCTTGAGCTGCTCTCTCTCTCTCTCTCTCTCTCTCTCTCTCTCTCTCTCTCTCTCTCCCCCCACAGGGTCCTCCAGGACAGCCAGGTTTCACAGGTCAGGGCGGACGACCTGGGAAAAGAGTGAGAATATTTACTGTTGTTTCTCAATAAAAAGCATCCTCTGTGATCTTATTATCATGTTCTCTTATCAGTATTATTCTCTCTTATTATGTTGCTCTCCTTGTACAGAAAGGTCATAAAATAGTCTTTTTCCTTCAGTTATTTAACTAGTGTGTGTGTGTGTGTGTGTGTTTTTTAGGGTCGAGCGGGTACAGACGGGGGCCGTGGTGCGATCGGAGAGGTCGGAGGAAAGGTGAAGAAGAGCCGCCGCCACACGGATAACGTACTGACCGCTCCGCCTCCTAACGTATGAACTAACCTGGTCTTTCTCTCAGGGGGACAGAGGCTTCGACGGCTTACCGGGTCTCCCTGGAAACAAAGGACATAACGTGAGTTACCTGGCGGAATACGTGGGTGCTGCATATTCTTGATCCCTAACCTCCATGTGCGTGTGATGGATAGACAGATGGATAGATACTTTATTAATCCCGAGGGAAATTTAGTACAAACAGTAGCTTAACTTAACTCAAAAACATACATACACAACTTACAGTAGAATCACAGTATAACAACAATACACAGAGGGGGAACATGTACACAGGGAGTAGGGTGTATACAGAATTTACAGATATTACAGATATTAGTGTGCATTGGTTGAGTTAGTATTGATGTTGGTATCCACAAGGATAGTGCAAAATGCTATAAATAAACCAGTCTGTGCAACAGTAAAAGAGTAAAAAAAGAGTAAAAAAAGATGCAGTGGGATGGAAAAATAAAAATGAAATAAATATGTGTATGTGTGTGTGTGTGTGTGTGTGTGTGTGTGTGTGTGTGTGTGTGTGTGTGTGTGTGTGTGTGTGTGTGTGTGTGTGTGCTGTCAGGGAGAACGGGGAAAGCCGGGTCTTCTCGGTCCTTCTGGAGAGCCAGGAGAAAGGGTGAGAGGTCACTGTGGTTGTTGTTGTTTTTGCAGGTTTGTGTTTCAGTGCCAGATGTGTCATGTTTGTGTTTTCCACTCAAAGGGCGCTGAGGGTCCAAACGGGCCGAGAGGACAACCGGGCGATGCCGTAAGTGTTGACACGCAATGAAATAACACACACAACACACGAGGTATTTAAATGTGCGATTATTTGATTTTATGCGGCTTTAATCTCACCAAGCGATCCAAACGCCGGCTGCGTTGGTCGAGCCGCACACAGGTTCTGACTCTGATGTCAGAACAGGGAGAATATGAGAAATAAAGTCCACACTAATAGTTTATAAAGTCATTCCAGATAAACTGGAGGAGAAGGGATTCGAGCACTACTTCTTCTCCTTCAGAACGTTATTGTTCTCCTTTGGCCTGGCTTTGATTTGTCCTCTGTGAACCCGAACCAGACTAAATAGAAGAGGAACCGGCCTCTGATTCAGACTAGCCAGATGGCTCGTTAAAGGGCCGCAGTCAGCATGTTGTGTCTCGTCTAAAAGCCTAAAAAGACTAGATTGAATCTTTGCATCTAAATAACAGCTAAAAAACTAATATCTGTATTTCACCTCATGTCAAACTATTAAAGCTATGATTCCTAAAATCTAAACAACCTTCTTTTTATTCCACGATGGACAAAGTTACACACGGTAACCAAACAAAAGAAACCCCATGCATTTAATCATAACACATCGATACCAATGTGCTGTACTAGTATATTAAAGTTGAGTCACCTCGAAGTCTCGACCATTAAACAACCCTTTGAAGGAGAGAGGATCAGCCAGAGTACTTTATAAAAAGGTTCTCATTGTTAAGATGCATTGTTCAAATTGGTCCCCACAAAGATAAAAGTACAAGGGCACACACTCGATTAAATTAAATGAACTGTGACGTGTTTTGCAGGGTTCCAGAGGTCTGAACGGCCCCAGAGGTCGTCCCGGTCCCTCGGGCCAGCCTGTGAGTGTCTGCACACACACACACACACACACACACACACACACACACACACACACACACATTAATCACACACATTAATCTCCCTCCTCGGCAGCATCGAAGGACATAATTTGGCGGTAAGTATCTCACCGTGCAGTGGAAACACCGCTGTGCTCGCCGACATGAACACAGTCGTATCCGATGGTGATGTCACTGTGGCGTGATGTCATGGGATTCTCATCTCGTCTCATAAAACTGAAGTCTATCTGCCAAAATACAACCTCCGCAAAACCAAACTGAGCATTTCTTTTCCCTATAATTTGCATTTCGTAGAGTCGCTGTTCAGAGTTGGTTATTTAAGCATTAAATGCCTGAAGCGAGAAGGCGGCTGATCATTTTCAGGTTAATTTAGTTTGCGTGAAAAGCCTCAGGAACATCTCCGTTAGAAATACGAGGCGATGCCCCCTTTTTATACATTTTTATTAGATCTGACAGGAAAGTTTATATTTTAGGAATAGAGGGTTCAAGCAGAAAATGAGCAGCCTCCAGGGGAACTTGCTTTACGGAGTTAAGGATGCGCAGTGTCTGCTTTTCAAACCGATTCCTCTCGATTGACCTTTGAGTTTTTATTAAAAACGCTTCGTTTCTGTCACTCAAGGTCGCGGTTCCTTTGAACTCTTCTCTCTCCCCACAGGGCATTCGGGGAATTGACGGCGTTCAAGGCTCAAAGGGAAACATCGTGAGTATCATACGGGGAGCTGTAAGTACGGATGAGCCCGATAACAAATATCGATAACATTACATTATTTCTGTTTGTGACAGGGCGCTCTGGGGGAAATCGGAGCACCTGGACAACAAGGCAACCCCGGCATATTGGTGCGAGCAGAAAACAGATACCTGCAAAATGAACCTTGTGGCGCGCACAGAAACACTAACGCTGCATCTCTCCTACAGGGTTTCCCCGGTCCTCAGGGGTTAGTAGGGCTGCCGGGAGAGAAGGTAAGACACCAGCGTTCGTACGGTCATGAAAAACCTGGAAACGGGTTATTTCCAGGCCTGGAAAAGTCCGTAAAATTTTTTTTATCATAAAAGTTTTGAAAAAGTCTTGAAAAATGTTGTTATATTTGTATGTTCATTTACACAGTTTGATTAAAAGAATAAACCTGTATATTAGGGTGACCAGACGTGCGTTTTTCCCCGGACATGTCCTCTTTTTGAGACCAAAAAAAAGCGTCCGGCAGGGATTCCAAAAACGTCCGGGATTTTGCTTTGTTGGATATTTGCGTTTCTCTGGGTCTTTCACTAACTATTTTTTACCCCTTACACGTTTTGGAAATGGTATCTCCCTTACGTTCCACCTGAACAGTCATTGGTCGACTGATCTCAGTGTTGCCAGATACACGAAATCCCCCTTTTAGGCTGTATATCACAAAACAGGCAGAATAAGAGAGATGTTAATCGCTCAATATTTATGCTTTTAATCAAACTATTGTCTCTCATTGATCTGTGTCGTGTATAAACCGAGATTTCACAAAATATTTTATCATGGAAATTTGGTTAAAAGTCACGCAAAAGTCCCGGGAATCCATCGGTCCCCGTGAGGATGAAGCCCGTATTACGATGCTCTACTGTGGGCTGGAGGAGTTGAGATGGATCCTATGATCTTTGCTTCGTAGGGGCCTCAAGGGAAGAAGGGGATCCACGGTTCACCAGGAAACGACGGGCCCTCGGTGAGTTTGTGCGACTCTTATCCACACGGAGCATTCCCTCGTCCTTCATGCTAACCGTCACCGTCACAGCTGCCCGCCCAGCGTCAGACATTAACCCGTCTTCTGTCGTCAGGGTCACCCCGGAAGAGAAGGCACTCCGGGTGAAAAGGGACTGCCGGTGAGTCTGCCGTATGCATGTCGTGTTGCTATGGTTACAGGGAGCTACGATGGATTCAACCAACACGATTTGGCACGAGCCGGGAGGTAGACTTAGTTTAAGCGTTGTACTAAGCTAAGCCGACTCCGGCTGCTGGCTGCAGCGTGGTGCTCAATAGTAACGCTCTCGCCTGAGTCTCAACAAGAAAACTAATAATCCCAAAATGTCGAAAGATTCCTTCTGATGTATGTGTGTGTGTGTGTGTGTTCTTTGTGTAGGGTCCTTTGGGAGTGCAGGGCCCTGTCGGATACCCCGGACAACGAGGAGTTAAGGTGGGAAACGCACACGCAAAGAATCCCTGTGACTTTCACCGAGTCTCTGGATTCAACCGCGATGAATTTAACCCCTCTAGGATTTCACCCTGATGAATTTAGAATAGAATAGAAGTATACTTTATTAATCCCCAAGGGACACAGTAGCACGAATAAACTAAACACACGAGAATATATAAGAAAGAAAGAAACAGTGACTTGGCATAAAGTATACAAAGTGAAATATAAAATACAAAATAAAATATATATATTTATATATATATATATATATATGCAAATACAGCAGTGTAAAATAAAATAAAATATGTTGCAAATTTAACCCCTCTAGGATTTCACCCTGGTGAATTTAACCCCTCAGACGTCCCAAGGGACCTTCAAGGTTGAAGGAGGCCAGGCGAAGTGGTCCGGGCATGTGATCCGGGGGCCCACAGGGCGCCGCCCATTAGAGATCTTCCGGTTGCGTCCAATGGGCCCTCCGGACACTCGATATACCTCGTGTGGTTTCCCATCAGGGTCGTCTGTAGAACGTACTGACCAATGCTCTGGGTCATTTCCCAGGTATATGCAGTACGGTTGAACCCTTTTTCCACCGCCGTTGCTCTTTTATTCTAAAATAAATGTGATAGTTTTTTTATGAACCGCTTTTGAGGAAGATCAAAGATAGGAAAACACATTGGGAAGATCGGATGAGAGGAGGACGACGGATGAGTACGAGGAAACGAGGCTCGCTTTGGTAGCCGTAGAAGAGTTTACTCTCCGAGACTTCGACACTTCCCCTTCTCGTGGTCAAAAGAATCGGCAGGCCGTGGTTTCTACTGCCACCTGTCAGGCTCCACGGCAACGCGGCTTGACGTTCTCGCCTCCTCGTGAAGATGATGTCATCCGCAGCCAGCAACAGAGTTTCATCATCTCCTGCCGTCTTGTTGACTTCCTGTTTGTGTTTCTCTCCTGTTGGACAGGGAGCCGACGGAGTGAGAGGACTGAAGGGAAGCAAGGGGGAAAAGGTGAGGGACGGAGAGGATGCTCAGTCTGTCGGCTTGTCTGATAATAACATTTAATATATCTGTAGAAAATATATATAGATATACACTACCGTTCAAAAGTCACTTAGAAAAAAGAAAAGAAAAGCACAGTTTTTTCCAATGAAAATGACATTAAATTAATCAGAAATACACTCTATACATAGCTAATGTGGTAAATGACTATTCTCTGTTTTTTAATGAAGTCTCTCCAGAGGTGTGTAGAGGCCCATCTCCAGTGTTCTAGTGGTACATTGTGTTATTGCCTTAGAAGACTAGCGGAGGGTTAAAACCCCCTTGAAACCCTTTTAAAAACATTTTTATAACTTTTTATTTAGCATTTTCCACAAACAGATTATTCCTTGACATTGAAACCCTTTTTATGTGAGCGCAGCTGAAAACAGTTATGCTGGTGAGAGAAGCTCTAAAACTGGCCTTCCTTTGAACCACAAGTTTGAAGAACAACATTCATATTTACAATGAAAATCATTATTTCTAACCTTGTCAATGTCTTGACTAGATTTTATATTAATCTTGTATTCATTTAATAAATAAAAGTGTGAGGTTTTTATGGAAAACACAAACCTTTGAACGGTAGTGTATATATCTGTGATTGTATGTTCTGTTTCTAAATCAAATCCTCCTGTCTGCAGGGGGAGGACGGTTTCGCCGGGTCCAAAGGAGAGATGGGCACCAAAGGGGACGACGGAGACAACGGAGCGACAGGGGGCCGGGGGGAGGACGGCCCCGAGGGGCCCAAAGGACAGATGGGGCCTCTAGGAGACGCTGGGTCTTCTGGTATTTTTGGAGAGAAGGTACAAAGCAAAACGGATAAAAGAAATATACTTTAACTTGGATTAGAAGTTCTTAAACTTGACGAGTCCCTCCGGATGTTTCTCAGGGGAAACTGGGAGTTCCTGGTCTGCCGGGGTATCCGGGGAGACTGGGACCAAAGGTGAGATCAATGAAATGATCATAATAATCCATAATCCATGATGTTAATGTTAATGATGTACAGGTATTGTAGATGTCATGTATTCATGTTCTCCTTCCTCCTGCTCCTCAGGGCACGGATGGATTCCCCGGCTCGCTCGGAGCTGCAGGAGAGAAAGGGAAGAAGGTGAGGACAAAGTTTAAAAAATCACCGTTATTTATATTGTATCAGGAAATCCAGAGTCGTCCCGTTAACGGTTCTGTCCCGTTTGGCGCTCCTCAGGGTCCTGCAGGACAACCAGGAGGCGCCGGGCAGCGCGGCCCCAATGTGAGTGATGAAATGTATCCACGCCTTTCAGGGTTCAGTCGAAAATACGTTGCACGAAACGGGAGATCATAATAATTCTGCTAAAGAAAATCGAGTTGAGATCTTTAGAAAATATCCAGAACGCAAAACCAGGCGAGTCGGATGGAAACGGAGAGTTAAGCCCCGCCCCCTCCCCCAGATTATCCTCTCATCCATGAGTCGTCCGTTTGTAACTCAAAGGTTTTCTGGTCTTGAGGATGGCGGCGCACTGAAAGCACCGGCCATTGTATTTATTAAAACATCACACTGCTGTGTAGAGAGGCAACAGTTTGTCAACAACAACAACAACGACTACAACAACAGCCATATTGACTCATCAGGTACGTGGCGCGTCACTCTCCGGGTCTCACTCGTGTCCCCTCCCCCGCAGGGCGCTCGAGGCGGCAGAGGGGCGAAAGGGCCCACCGGGAAATCGGGAGAGAAGGTCGGCTGACTCTCCTCTCGACCAATAGCGGCGCCCCGTTGAGCGTCCGCCACGCCTCTCTCACGCTCTGCTCCTCTTCTTCTTCCGTCTCCCACAGGGCTCCTCCGGACACGACGGGGCCCAGGGGTCTCCTGGAGAGAGGGTAATAACAACAGGGAGAATATGTGTTATTATTAATGTGTTGTTATTAATGTGTCGTTGTTTATGTGTCGTTGTCAATGTGTCGTTATCAATGTGTCGTTATCAATGTGTCGTTATTAATGTGTCGTTGTTTATGTGTCGTTGTTTATGTGTCGTTATCAATGTGTCGTTATCAATGTGTCGTTGTTTATGTGTCGTTGTTTATGTGTCGTTATCAATGTGTCGTTATCAATGTGTCGTTATCAATGTGTCGTTGTTTATGTGTCGTTGTTTATGTGTCGTTATCAATGTGTCGTTATCAATGTGTCGTTATCAATGTGTCGTTATTTATGTGTCGTTATTAATGTGTTATTAACCGATTGACCAGCTGACCAACCCGTTGTGACGCTTCTGTCCTTAAAACGTTCTTCTTAGGGGCCTCAAGGGCCACAAGGAAGAAATGGAGAGCCGGGACCTAAAGGATCGGGCGTGAGTTGTGACACACACACACACACACACACACACACACACACACACACACACACACTTAATGTTGATGTATTGGTTCTAATCTTTAGAGATACTCCACCTCTCCACCCGTCTGTAAATATAACATACTCCCCTTTTCCATCGCCGTTACTCTTTTACACCAAACACATCTAATAGTTTTTAATGAATTGCTCTTTGTGAAGATTGAAGAGGAGAACACGATAACAACGAACTGAGCGCACAGGCGTAACGTCTCCCTCTTCGTCCGTCTGCCGGCACAATCGTTCAAAAAACACCAACCGTTCCAGCCCTCGGGGAGCGGAGTGTGACCTCTGCGATGCTATCGGATGTTTTACATTTGTCAGCCGGTGTCTCGCCGCGCTGCCGGCGGAAAGCGGTCAATACCTCATCGTGCTTAAGAAAAAGATATGCAGGCGAATGAATCACCTCCAGGTGACGGCTCGGGCAGCGAGGCCTCCGACAGATCGGAGGAGAAAGGGCTTCTTATCCTGAGCTCCCATTCCTGTGTGTGTGTGTGTGTGTGTCTACGTGTGTGTGTGTGTGTGTGTGTGTGTAGGGTCCAGCTGGGAAAGACGGACTTCCAGGTCACCCAGGTCAAAGAGGAGAGCCGGTGAGTGAGGGCAAAGTTCACACACACACACACACACACACACACACACACACACACACACACACACACACACACGCCTTATCAAGTTTTCCACCCGTCTTTCTTCGTGACTGCAGGGTTTCCAAGGCAAGACGGGGCCTCCGGGGCCCTCAGGTGTCGTGGGGCCACAGGTGAGGTCAACTATGTGACTCCTGCGCGTTACGCAACACTTCCTCCGGCGTGTGCTTCGTGACTAAGCCCCGCCCACCACGGAGACTGGTTCTTTATAAACAATAGATAAAGGGCGAGAGACAAATGAGGAGCCAATGCCCTCGAGTGAAAAGATAATATTGCATGTTAAGAAAGTAGAATTTTCTCCTTAAAAAGCTAAAAGATACGACAACAAAGAAATGAGAAACTACGACTTTATAGACTTATAAATGTATCTTTTAAATATGGCACCATTTAAACAGGCTCATGTGTCTCTATAGGGGACATGAGGGACTTCATCTCTCTATTTTACGACTAACACGACGTCGTGTGTGTGTGTGTGTGTGTGTGTGTGTGTGTGTGTGTGTGTATATGTGTGTGTGTGTTTCAGGGCAAATCGGGTGAATCCGGTCCCATGGGCGATCGAGGTCACCCAGGGTCACCAGGTGTACCTGGAGAGCACGGTTTACCAGGGGCTGCTGGGAAGGAAGGCGGGAAGGTGAGACACCACATACACACACACACACACACACACACACACACACACACACACACACACACACACACACACACACACACACACACACACACACTCGCACTCTCTGATTGTCGACATCTCCCAGATTCAGCCCTTGTGTTTCGATTGTACATTTGTTATCTTGTTGTTGTGTCTCAGGGGGATCCAGGTCTGCCGGGGACCCTCGGGAAGAGCGGCCCCCAGGGCCTGAAGGGGTTCCGGGGGGGCAGAGGAGCCCCTGGAACCATGGTAACGCACACAGAGACACGTACTGCATGGCATATATGTGACGAGTCGTTGTTTCTGTGATGAGCTCACGTGACGTGTGATCTCCCCAGGGGCCCCCGGGTCTGAAAGGAGGATCCGGGCCGACGGGATCCCAGGGGACCATCGTGAGTCTCCGCCCCCTTTTTGGTCGCCCGAACGACTGCAGACGGTTCATTACGCTGCCGCGGTGCTTTGAACCGCCGAGACGTTGACCAGCCGCGTGCCCCGTGTGTGTAGGGGTCGATGGGGGAGAGGGGCCCCCCCGGGTCGGCGGGGGCCATCGGGCAGCCGGGGCGGGCCGGAGCCGTCGGGGGACCCGGACCCATGGGAGAGAAGGGCGAGCCGGTAACGACCTCATGGTTTAGAGTAGACTGTGTGTGTGTGTGTGTGCGTGCATGTGTGTGTCTATATGTATGTGTACATGCGTGTGTGTATGTGTTTGAAAGTGCGTGTGCATCTGTGTGTGTGTATTCAGCTCTAATGCAGAAAAAGCACCAGTTCAATGTGGTTGTGTGTGTATGTGTGTATGGGTGTATACAGCTCTAATGCAGAAAAAACACCAGTTCAGTGTGTGTGTGTGTGTGTGTATTCAGCTCTAATGCATAACAAACACCAGTTCAATGTCTGTGTGTGTGTGTGTGTGTGTCTCCAGGGAGATAAGGGCCCGGTGGGACCAGCGGGTCACGATGGAGAGCAGGGTCCCGTGGGGATGCTCGGGGCTTCGGGCCCCATGGGCCCTCCAGGAGACGACGGGGATAAGGTGAGCTGTGAGACGGGGAGTGTGTGTGTGTGTGTTAGTGTGTGTGTGTGTGTGTTTGTGCTGCGGTGAATCATCCCGCCTCCTCTCTCTCTCCACAGGGCGAGCAAGGCGACTCCGGGCAGAAGGGCAGCAAAGGAGACAAAGGGGAAGGGGTGAGTCTGGAGCCACGGAGGCCCGTCGCCACGGTAACCAGCACACCTGACCTTGTCTGATTGTCTCTCTCTCTCTCACTCTCTCTCTCTCTCTCTCTCTCTCTCTCTCTCTCTCTCTCTCTCTCTCTCTCTCTCTCTCTCTCTCTCTCTCTCTCTCTCTCTCTCTCTCTCTCTCTCTCTCTCTCTCTCTCTCTCTCACAGGGCCCACAAGGCCCCACCGGCACTCAAGGTGTCGTCGGGCAGCCAGGACTCCCGGTGAGTCCAAACGCCATGACGTTCATGAAGTCCATATTTCATATTTCATGCGTTCACTAAACCAAGTGATGAACCGTTTCCTCGGCGTCTGGTCGCCGTGACTCTGGAGTCTTTGTCTCGTTCATTGAAAGGAATAATAATCACATTTTCCTTTTTTCCACATTTATAATGATAATAATTTCCCCTTTTCTCATTTTGGTTCCACAGTGATCATATTCACATTTCATTATTAGTAGATTCACGTCTCACAGCTTCTCCACAGGACTTTTTAACATTAGCTTTAGTTATTTAAAGTTTGACATGTGGAGCTCCCACCTCTGATATAAAGAAAATTAATAAAACGCAAGTTGTTTGGCTGAGATAGAATAAATGAATAAAAGTCAATATTGGCTTTTTGTTCTCAGTCCTCTTGATTCAAATCTGAAGAAAACAACACAGTTGGTCTTCGATCTTTCTCGTTGAGCATCCTTAAGAGAACGAATATAATTAGCATAAACATTACGTCTCGGACACTTAATCACAACGAAGAGCAGAGTTTAAAAACTACGATTTACTAAAATGAACTACGATTTGTGGCGACACTTTTAGTGTATGAACCTTTTAGTGAAAAGGCAAATCTCTGCCGGGCTGAATACTTTTGCTGCAAGATATTCGCAGCTCGGTAGTTACAAAATCCATAAAAAGCCCAAACATCACACTTTTTTTTCCTCCTTTTATTTGTATCAATCTTTCCTTTCTGCCAGTCCTATCCAATCATAATCCTTCACCAACCATAAACTCTCGGTATCCGCATCATGGCCGCCTCTTAAAGGGCCGGCTGTCACAGAAGTATATAAACGTCATTTAATTATTGTTTATTTGAGTGTAGAAATATTGTACTTATTGTAGTATTATAACATAAATTCATTTAATCAAAATAAAAGCACGGGATATTTTTCTTAAATTTTTTTGAAGAAAAGCTGATCGTATGTCTTTCAAGCCGCCGGGGACCAAATAAAATGACGACTAGTATTATAACATAAATTAATTTAATTATAAACCTTCAAAATAAAAGCACAGGATATTTTTCCTTAATTTGTTTTTGAAGAAAAGGTGATCGTATGTCTTTCAAGCCGTCTGTGGCCACGTAAAAAGACGTGGCCCTTGTGTTTGACACCTGTGCTGTAGCCCCTTCACTGTCCCGCCGAAACAACCTGTTTCAACCGGAATCACATCACATTCGCGTAATAAAATCAAGCGTGTAAAGGTCGTAAAGACACGCCCCCTCCTCTGTGCTCCAGGGTGTGGACGGGCAGCTGGGCCCCCGGGGCCAGCAGGGCATGTACGGCCCCAAAGGAGACGAGGGGCTCCGCGGCTTCAAGGGCTCCAGAGGGCCAATAGGATTACAGGTGAGACCTGAGGATGGGCACCACTGAGGCCACGTCGCCAGAACATGACTGAGTGGTGATGTCATCGTGTGCGTGTGTGTGTGTGTGTGTGTGTGTGTGTGTGTGTGTGTGTGTGTTCCTCAGGGCATGCCCGGCCTGCCGGGGGAGAAGGGCGAGAGCGGACACGGGGGCCTGATGGTAAGCTCCGCCCCCGATTCCCCTCACATGTTCCCCTACATGCTCTCCAATGAATAACTCTGATGATGTCCGCGTCTGGTTTTAGGGTCCGCCGGGCCAGCAGGGCCCCTCTGGTCCTCAGGGGGCGATCGGGGGACGGGTGAGTCTCGCCGTGACGTGTCGGCGTCCTCGTTGAGTCGTTGTTCTCTGTGACATCTGGATAAACATGGCGTCTGTTTCTGCTCCGCCAAGGGTCCGGCCGGGCGCCTGGGGATGATAGGACAGCCCGGGGTTGTTGGAGAGAAGGTACGGACATGGACTGTTCCAACTTGTGTGTGTGTGTGTGTGTCTGGCGTGTCGGCGTTGTCACTTCCTGGTTGTCATGACGCATGATTCATCCCCCCGTCCCTCAGGGGGAGGACGGCGAGGCGGGCGACCCGGGAGCAGCCGGCGCTCTCGGAAGGATGGTGAGTTTGTTTGCTCGTTCCAAGGCGCCTTCAAACGTGCTCCCACACTCCTTCTCCATCCTCTTCATCCTCTTCATCGCTCACCTCTGCTCCTTCGCTACTCTAGGGGGCACAAGGAGACCAGGGGGAGAAGGGAGACACGGGCCTCTCAGGGTCAGCCGGTCCCCCAGGAGCCAGAGGACAGACGGGGGAGGACGGGGCCAAAGGCAACTCTGTAAGAACACTATCACTATGTATATATATATATATATACTGTTACTATATATATATATATATTTACTGTTAATACATACAGTTACTATATTTTGTTCCTACATCCTGATTGAACTCATGGTGGTCGAGTCCCTCCTCTCCAGCTCCATGAACACTCTCAGGCTGTGTGTATATATATATATATATATATATATATATATATATATATATATATATACGACAGAAACACGTTCATGTTCTCCCACTTGAAGCTAACCCTCCTCTCCTCCTCTCCTCCTCTCCTCCTCTCAGGGTCCTCCAGGTGTCACCGGGGACCTCGGGCAGCAGGGAGAGGCCGGGCCCAACGTGAGTCTCTCTCTCTCTCTCTCTCTCTCTCTCTCTCTCTCCAAATGATCTCTCTCTTCAAATGATCTCTCTCTCCAAATGATCTCTATCGTTACGGAAACATTCTAATAAATTGCCAGACATGACCGAAACGTCTTTCAGGGATTAAAAAGGTTTCTGAAGGAACAATTCTCTGTGATAGAAAAACGCTCCCGGAACAAAACCCACGACATAGTATATGTTTAGGGGGAAATGAAAGATCAATACACTGGATGATTTACACTAAAACAGTGCATGCATTTGTTTTGGTTGTTTGTGTACATTTTTATAGAGAAACATTTTATTTTGAAAAGATTTATGGAAAAGCCATTGCAACGACAACAGACAGATTCCTCAGTATCCTCATGGAAGTATTTCATTTTTAATTGGATCTCTTAAACTTCTTGGGTTTTATTTCTCCTCCTTAACACGTCTCATAATTAACAGTTTAAAGACATCTTCAAATATATGACCTGCTGTGTATCTATGCTCTGCCCACTCTGTGTGACCTCATCAGGGGGTGGACGGTCTGCCCGGGTCGAAAGGAGACGCAGGAGACCCCGGGACACTGGTGAGCTCCTCCCTTCTCCGTCACACACCTCCACATCCGCCACATCTTCACATCACCAACTAGAGCGACGCCGTCACGCAACTCAATGACTTCCTTCCTGTTCCTCAGGGGCCAATGGGAGCAGCAGGAGAACCCGGGCCATCCGGACCCCCCGGGCGAAGGGTTTGTGTGTTTTTGTGTTTTTATGTTGTTGTGAGGACGAGGTTGAGAGTATTTTTACCTTTGCATTGGAAATGCAGAAGGTTATGTTTTAGTCGCTGTGTTATTTATATATGCGTGAGTGTTTGTGTTATTCGCATAAGTCAAAAAGTATTAATTAACCGAATCGCATGAAATTTGATGGGATGATTATTATCCGGGTTGTTGGGATTGATCGGGTCAAAGGTCAAGGTCATGGAAAGGTCAAAATCTAAATTTTTATCCAAATGTGGCTGCGGCGAAGGTATGCGCCCATTCTAGTTAAACATGCATTCATGGTCACAATGGCAGTGTTAATTTAACATTTAATCTAAAATGTATAAATAAAAATAAAAAATATCATTTCATATACAAGATTTAGAGAAACTTACCAGAGTTTTTCCAGAATTAAAATGCTGCGTGATGAAACTCGGTTTGAAAGGAGAAGAATGGGGCGGAGCTTCCCAGAGTAACAATGAACGTTGTAATCAACACTGTTTTTTTTACGCTTGCTCTAGTTGTAATAACTCTAACAGAGTAAATTCACTTCAACACTGGATATTCTACTCAAACAGGTTTAACTCTGAATATTTACTCCAACACTGGGGGCTTAATTGGTTGTATTTGCTCTTGCTATTGTTGTAATAACTCTGAAAGAGTCAATATAATTTAACAATACACTGGGGAATTTACTGGGGGGGAAAAGGTGAACACAATTTGACTTTAAACATGAAATAGAGAGAGTTAAATTGAAAATACATGTTGAAATGTAAACTTGTAATGCAGGTTATGTGTGAGCATCATTTTCTAAATGTTCCTCCTCAGGGCCACTTGGGAAAAACAGGGAAAGGAGGAAAGGACGGCCTGAAAGGAGCGAAGGTGAGGAAACTCTCTGAGGAGGAGCGACCTGTACGCTCGCAGCTCCCCGAAGGTCACCCTCCTCTTCGTTCTATTCCAGGGTGCCCCCGGTGTGGAGGGGCCCATCGGGAAGAGGGGGCCCGTCGGCGCCCAGGGACACGCCGGCAAATCAGGCCCTCAAGGGTTGAGAGGGATCCCCGGCCCGGGCGTAAGTCAGGAGGAGCGGCGCCGTGGAGGCGGAGCGGGGGGGGAAAAGATGGAGGTTACAATACTTGTGTGTTTGTGTGTGTGTGTCTCTCAGGGGGAGCAGGGTCTAAATGGACCGCCCGGTCAGACGGGACCCCCAGGCCCCATGGTACGAGGAATATTGTTTTAAATGCCCAAAAAGAGAAGAACGTGATATTCTTCTCTTGCATGTTCACCTCTCCAGCGTTTTAATCCCGTCATAACTTTGTCCCTTCAGGGTCCATCGGGATTACCGGGATTTAAGGGTGACCATGGCAAGAAGGGAGACAAGGTGCGCGCATCCTCAACAACACACACACACACACACACACACACACACACACACACACACACACACACACACACACACACACACACACACACACACACACACATTATTATATTACATTACATGTCGTTTAGCAGACGCAACACACACACATATATCGCTGGAGATCCTGGCAAACTCAGCACTTTACTTTGTTTTCCCCCTGTATATTTAGTAATTAGTATTTAGTATTTAATTTTGAGTATATAGTTTTGTGTTTTATAATTATTTGTATTGATGCTCTGATGTGCACCGCTGCTGTGACTTTTGAAATGTCCCCACTATGGGACGAATAAATGTATCGTATCATATCATATCATACACATTGGCTCTGACCTTCGCCCTGACTTTGACCTTGAGCCTGTCGGTGTCGTCTGCAGGGTCACGGCGGCCTCATCGGTCTGATCGGGCCACCGGGGGACGTGGGAGAGAAGGGCGACCGAGGACTGCCGGGGCCTCAGGGCCTGCTGGGCCCCAAAGGAGACAGGGTAATGCTCACGTACACCAACAGTAGACTAGCGGCCCCCAGGAGGAGCAGGCGGCGGCCACACGGCCATCGATAAGGGACGTCATACACGGCGTTCATAGACACCTGGAAGAGTCATGGAATATTAAAATGGTTATTTTCAAGGCCTGGAAAAGTCAGTGAAAACAATTAAATCCTGAAAGTGTTGGAAAAGTCACGTAAATGTGTTATAACCACGCCGAGTTTGAAATAATTCATGTGGCATACGCTCTCAGAGCGCACCTCAACTGAAAGGTTTGGTGGCCATGGCAACAGTAGCTCAGGAATAACGAGATTTCACTAAATGTTAAGTCCTGTAAATCCAGAGGTCAACGTGTGTGAACCCTGTCTCTACATCTCTATCCCCCTGTGTTCTGGTGATCTGACTGTTGGGTTCTGTCGTGGTTCATTGCAGGGTCTAGGCGGCTCCGCCGGGCCCAACGGCCCCCCCGGCCCCAGTGGTCTATCTGTGAGTACACACTACATACTGAGACACGCTGAGGTAGCCTTCCTCTGAGCGTCTTTAACTCTCTCTTCCTCTCGCAGGGCGCCAGCGGCACAAAGGGCTCTAAAGGGAACCAGGTACCCGTGATGCTCTCTGCTTCATCTGATTTGATTGGTCGGTTCTGTCCCGTCTTTGTCTTTGATGAATCCCTCTGCTCTGTGTTTAGGGTCCGATCGGTCCCAGAGGAGACATTGGGCCGGCGGGACCTCCAGGTCTACCGGTGAGTCCTGCTGGATCACATTCAACCAACCAGAACTCTCAGAACTTAGAAACAACCAACAAAACACACGTTTGTCTTGTGCTGCATCCTTAACCGCTCACCAACCATGTGCACCTCCTCTCTCTTCTTCTCTCCTCTTCTATCCCCTCCTCTCTCCTCGCCTTTCTCTTCTCTCCTCTCTCTCCTCTCTCCTCGCCTTTCTCTTCTCTCCTCTCCTGTCCTCTCCTCTCTCCTCTCTCTTCTCTCCTCTCCTGTCCTCTCCCCTCTCCCTCCCTCCTCCCTGTCCTCTCCCTCCTCTCCTCCCTCCTCCTCTCCTCTCCTCCTCCCTCTCCTCTGCTTCTTTCCTCCCTCCTCTCTCCCTCTCTCTCTCTCTTCTCCTCTCCTCTCTCCTCTCCTTTATTTTCTCTCCTCTCTCTTCTCTCCTCTCCCCTCTCCTCTCCCCTCCTCTCCCTCTCTCCCTCTCCTCTCCCTCCCTCCTCCCCCTCTCTCTCTCTCTTCTCCTCCCCCCTCCTCTCTTTTTCTCTCCTGTCATGTCCTGTCCTCTCCCCTCTTCTCTCTTATCCCCTCCTCTCCTCTCCCCTCACTTCTCCTCTCTCTTCTCTCCTCTCCTCTTCCCTCTCCTCTCCTCTTCTTTCCTCTCCCCTCCCCTCTTCTCTTGTCTTCTCTTCTCCCCTCCCCTCCTCTCTTTTCATGTCCTGTCCTCTCCTCTCTTCTCTCCTCTCCCCTCCCCTCCCCTCCTCTCCTCAGGGAAAGCCGGCTGCCGGCATGTCCCCTCTGCCAGACCACGGCCGGAGGAGGAGAACCCACACCTCGGTGGACGGCGCTGCCTTCCAGGAGGAGAGGGAGGAGGCGACGGGCCGAGGCCACGAGGACTGGATGCAGCGGGATCAGGCGCAGCAGGACAGCCTGACGAAGGAGAAGGAGAAGGAGAAGGAGGTCCAAGGCATGGAGGAGGTGTTTGCGTCTCTCTCCTCGATGAAAGTAGAGGTGGACGGTCTGCGAAACCCACAAGGGACGTTCCACAGCCCGGCACGCACCTGCAAGGAGCTGTGGATGCTCCACCCAGAGCTCCCCAACGGTACCCGTCCACATCGTTGTCACGGCTACCATTTTATCTCTCTCTCTGATACCATCTGTATGCTTCTACTGTTGACAGCTATTAGTCTTGAGTTTAGTTGACCCCCCCCCCCCCCCCCCTCTCCGCCCTCTCCGCCCTCCTCCAGGTGAGTACTGGATAGATCCCAACCAGGGTTGCCATAGAGACTCCTTCAAGGTGTTTTGTAACTTCACTGCACAAGGAGAGACGTGTCTGCAGCCTGACAAGAAGTTCCAGTCGGTTAGTTCACGCCCACACACACGCACACGCGTACACACACACACATGCATGCACACACACACACACACACACACACACACACACACACACACACACACACACACACACACACACACACACACACACACACACTCCTGTTCAAAGCCAACAGCCTGAATGGAAGAGATTAAACTGTGTTCGATCCTCCTCACCTGTTTGTCTGCCACCAGGTGAAGTTGGCAGCATGGAAAGGGGAGAAACCCGACAGCTGGTACAGTCAATTCAGGAAAGGGAAACAGGTACGGAGCGATGGTCTGAGCGCGGTATCGATGATCAGTGTGTGTGTGTTTTAATACCAGACTTCACGCCGAAGCATTTCAGATGTGAAATGGTTTAATCACGGCTTTGGTGGAACGCTGATTAGCGGCACTTCATTTTATTAAGTGGGTACTCAGAGCGGCATTTACCACATTTGCATCATTCAAAGTGATCTACAACACGGCTCAGTTTTATTTATTATTAAATAATTTATCAATACAGCCAGCAAGGCTGTAACGGAAAATGCATGAGAAAATTAGCAGAGGCTTGTTTTTCAAGCTCCTCCCCTTAAAAGAGTAACGTTCCCGCCCACCACCGTGTACGGTACTCCCACAAACTATAGATGTTATAAGTTAATAACAATTTCTCTGAAAACTGAAACAAAGCAACATAGGTTAACTCAAAACTAGCGAACGCTGATGATTCACAATGTTCGTCGTAGTTGGGAGAAGATATCTTTTATTTTTTATATAAACCTTTATTTAACCAGGAAGTCCCATTGAGATTAAAAATCTCTTTTTCGAGGGAGACCTGGCCAAGAAAGGCAGCAGCATAAAAATCACATGGTTACAGACAGAAAACACAAAACAAGACAGGTTAAAAGAAACTAAAAGCTAAGAGCTAAGAAACAGTGGCGTAGAGTTAATTTAAGAAACATATACATTTTTGGGAACCTGTCTCTATTTCTTTCATTCGAGATTTAAAAGCAGTCAGTGATATTAGTTCCCTGAGCTTTAAAACATTCTGCAACATATTCCATGATGAAGGGGCAGAGTACCCGAAAGCCCTTTTTCCAACTGCTTATTGGCGTTGAGCCGGATCAATCACCGTAGAAGGGTTATAAAAGAACTTTTTTATTGAGGAGGAGGAAAAGCAGACAGTATTTAGAGCTGCTGCTTCAACTTTATTGGACCAAACGGGTCTTTATCGAGGTTGATTTTTATTCTACTGCCCCCTTTAAAAATGTGAGTATTTTAGATATTTCCAGGCCGCCAATTTAACAAGAATTTGTCCTTAATGATGCTCCTCGTTAAATAAAAAGATATATATATTTTATACACATCCATCTTCATCCAAACAAGCTTTTTAGTCCAGATTAAAGATTTCCTACAGACGTTCCTGGTTTTCAGAAGCCAGTCACTGACCTCCTCTCTAGCGCCACCCGCAGGTTGACATATGTGTCTTTTAGTAAAACAATTAAAAACATTATGGATGAATGAAGTTTTTTTTTTTTGAAGGATAAATTGCGATGCTTTATTGGTAAACAATGATGTTGTGAAAATGTCAAAAAATGTCACATCAACCAAAATGTTGCCCGTTTAGTGTTATTAAGTAGTAATGCTGTTTTACACTCCTCTTTAATTACAGTATTAAATGTGCACATCTCACAGTGTAATTACAGTATTCAATGTACACAGCTCACAGTGTAATGACAATATTCAATGTACACAGCTCACAGTGTAATGACAATATTAAATGTACACATCTCACAGTGTAATGACAGTATTAAATGCACACAGCTCTCTGTCTGTGTACTTTACCTGCGTGTGATTCTGGTGGTCTCCTCCTAGATTTCCTACTCCGGGACGGACGACATTCCCGTCCACGTGGTCCAGCTGACCTTCCTGCAGCTGCTGAGCGCCACGGCCCACCAGACCTTCACCTACCACTGCCTCAACTCGGCCGGCTGGCTGCACGCCGCCGCCCGCAGCCACCAGCACGCGCTGCGCTTCAAGGGCGCCGACGGCGAGGAGCTGACGCACGAGAACACGCCCTACATCAGCGCGCTGTACGACGGCTGTCAGGTGAGCGCCAACGGGAACATTTTCATTCATATAGTATTGTATATTTGTTGTGGCGTGATTGTTTGTGATCGTTCGGTCCGTGTCACTCGCCCCCTCAGACGCGCTCGGGGCAGGAGAGGACGGTGTTGGAGTTCGACGCTCCGCTGTCCAACACGCTCCCCATCGTCGACGTGGCCGTGCCTGATTTCGGGAAGGGGAACCAGAAGTTTGGATTCCAAGTCGGTCCCGTCTGCTACAACGGTTGAGCAAGGCAGTAGGAGGGGGGGGAGGGGAGGAGATTACAGCAGGAGTAATCTAATAGAGCCATGGATGGACATTTTCTACATGCAGTGAGAAAACGACACACCCACAAGACTGACCTGGTGCCACATATTTATACGTTGATTTACCTACAGCAGTGTTCCTCCACCTCAACAGTCACTCTCACACAGACTTTCATTCCCTCTCACCTCACTCCTCTCGTGCATCCTCACAACTCAAGAGCGGTGCATGAATGCGTGGAGCGTCAACCTTGTCCTCAATCACACACAATTTGGATTTTCTTCCTCTCCCTCCTCGGAGGTGTGAGCGGTGCTCCCATTGTTTCATCCCCCTCTGTTCATAGCTGTATCGATCGCTGCATTCAGGTCCGATCAATACACGAGTCCAACCACACTTTGATCAGTGAGTCATCTTCATGAATACAAACACGCCTTATTTCAGCGCCCAACACGTTGTTCTGTGATTTCATCAAAACCTCAATTTGCCGTGTTGTTTATTTTCTTCTTTTTGTTTGTCGTCGTCGTTTTGTCGTTACAAGGATCTATTATGCGATGTATATTTGAGTGTCTTTCATCACGGTGCTATCATGTGGTCCTCGCGGAGTACATTTCTTTTGTAAAGGGGAACTGGGGCAGTGCATTTTTGTTGTTTTTTTGTTTTTTATATAGTGTGAAGCCTTGTTTTTATATTGTTTTCAACATAACAAAACCAAACTGTGGTACACGATGAACTCAATGTCTTTCTGTGTATAGTTGTGTGGGGAAGCGACTGAGAAACATCTTTTAATAAAAAGTGCATCATGTACATTTAACTTAATACGATGACATTTAGTTGCATTGAATGCGTCTCAAGCAAAGCCAGCAGAGCAGATCTTTGAGGAGCAGAGGAGCCGTCTGTCGCTCCACCCAGGAAGGCCTTCCACTCAGCCTCCTCCATCCGCCTTTCTTCCTGTTCCCACCATACTTCTCTTTCCACGGGGACAGGGTACACAGTGCCAACACAGGCCAATTAAAGGGATGCACTGGATGCTTTTTTCAAAGTGGAGTTGTATGAGCTACTTAGAGATGGTTAGTAGACGGCGGTCGGCACGCCACCGGTTTGGAGAATCAGGCGGTGGAACGTGCCGCTGCGGACGGAGGGGCGGAGAAAACACATTTTAGTCCCCCACAAGAAAAGGCCGGGAGTTGCTGCTCCACCGCTTCCTCGGTCGTTTGTTTTGTTGTCGTTGACACATTCATCCTGAAAGTGCTTTTTTTCTAGGCAAACCTGAAACTTAATACATGGTTTGGTACATGATGAAAAGTCAAATGGCACAGATGGTGCTTAAATGTGCCGAAATACACATTTTAGAGACCTCGCCTAACTTCTCTTTACTAAAAAGTCTCTAACTTGTCATACACAAGTTGTATTATTATCTGGGTGATTTGAGGCTTTTGCTGTGCATCCATACAAGAGATATTCATCCTGAAAGTGCTTTTTCTTCTATTTTCAGAGAAGTTTTATCTTTATTTACTCTTAACCAGTAACATATACTAATATGTACACATCTGAACAAAAGCTCACATGTGTTGCCTTTATTATAACACCAACATTGTTCAAATAGCGTGTGTGGGTGCAGAGCTACACCCTTAGTTTGGGTATGTTATTTCAAGCAGAAACCTCAAAATTCGGGTGGAGCTCAAAAGGTTAAAACACCAACACACTGATATTGATTTCACACATTTTGTTTTGTCTTAGTCAAACATCTCAACAACTATTGCATGAACTCCAACTAACCGTGGGCCACATGAAGCAGAGAGGATTGAATCCCTTAATTCCACTGACCACAAGCGGCCTGGTGTTTGTGCTTTTTAAAAGTTGAATATATGAAGTTTGGTGGAGAATCAGGATGAAATATAAAGATGGAGCTCCTCCAGTTGTAGAATTATCACGTGATCTATTGTCTCTCTCATTCCTCCATATTAAAGACGATTATGGGATACTTAATGACCAGATTAAGCGTATGGATTAAAAGAGGCCGCCTGAAGAGGGAGATATGAAAATGCACCAAATGACGTTGTCATCCTGAAAGGTAAAAAAACAAAGAAGGCCAATCAATTCCATATATTGATCGCTAAAAGCATAAATTATACTCTCCACTGTAACCCGGTGGAGGATGGTATAAATGCATGGTCCAGTCGAGTTAGTTAAAAGCCCGGCGAGGCATGAGAAGCAACTCAAAGGGGCTTTCTGCCTGTGCACAACACAGAGACTTTAATTTGAAATGAATGCTCCAACAACTTTCTTCAGCCGCACACACACACACACACACCTCTCCCACTTGCTTTTCAAACATCAAATTTGAGTCAACGATGTTTCCTAAACGTCTGTCGGGGAGCTGGCTCTGGTCCAGTTGTTTTTCATTAATTTGCCCTCTCAAGTGAAGGAGGGCTCGTGTTTTGTATTCATCGTGCGCTGCAGCTCCAGGATGTGTTATTCTCTCCCGCGGCCCCCGCGTCTTCCCTCATTCTCCTTTTTAGAAAATGAGATTTTTCATCTGCGCCGTTCTTCTGTTTCTGATATTATGCGGCATGTCAAACATCGGCAACAACAACACTGAAACTTTAATGAGCTTGTGACACGGGGGCGTTTAGCCTGTTAATTGTTGTTTCTTGCAATTAAATATAGACGGCCTGACGTCATAATTAGCGTTAACTAACATCGCGGCGAGCGCGAACATAAGAATGTGCATATTTGATGCCTTTTGAGGTTTAAAAAAAAGGAAAGGTCCAACTCTGTTTAATGTTTTATTCCTTTTCGGGTCGTGCTTACTGAAGATTGATTTCAGAAATAGAAAAAAAGGGAAAAGTAAGAAGCTTTATTTGTTTTAAACCGGCGATGCGTGTGTTAGCGGTGCGGCTAATGACAGCGATGTTGTCAAGAGTTTAAAATGTCGACTACTTATGTAAAAGGAAAACGATTCACGGTGCTCAGAGGTTAAAATAATAATGTTGACGATTATCTGACAGCAACAGGGTCAAACGTTCATGCTAATATGCTAAGGCTACATGTGCCATGCTAAAGATGAGCACGTAAACTAGCTAGCTAACGTTAACTTTAGCAAAATGCTCGTATTAGCAGTATAACCACTGCAAAGGGAACAATAATTACGCTGATAATCATGATTTCATCCTGCTTTTTTATTTAATGACATGTTAATTAATGTAGGATATTGTTAATTCCCTAATTTGTGTTCTGTACTATTACTCCCAATTATCCTTCAAAACTCAAAAGTGGATTCATACTTTAAAATATTTGTTATTCTTTGATCCTCGGAGAGTTCCTGATTTGTTAATCCATACTGTTGCTAGTCTTAAGGTTATATTTGTATTATTCAGGCACAGCTCCTGCATGGCTGCCTGTGTTCAGAAGACATTTAGCTTTTGGCATATTAAGTGAAACAGAAACTAAATTGGGATTTTGGATGAAAAAAGCATCTTAAAAGTCCCCAAAGGAAATGAATAAATACATTTAAAGTTGGCCCTCATAAGTTAATGAAGGCATTGCATCAGCACAACTATGAAAAGAATAATACCTCTGGAACAAATGTTCACATTATCAGCCAACTTGACAATTAGTGTCTCAACGTTGGGCTGCAATTCGCTGACGCTCAGAGTCCACGTCTTAAAATAGCCAAATCCCAAATATGATGTATTAATACCACGGAGACGAGGAGAGCAGCAAATCCTCACAACTGGACTCCAAACACAACTTGTTTTATTTATACTCTCTTCACGAGGCCCAAACCAACAATTTCACATTCAATGCCACTCGCAAGTGCACACACACACACACACACACACACACACACACACACACACACACACACACACACACACACACACACACACTGTGCATCCTCTCCTCCAACTCCTCCTTACCCACAACCCCCTCTTTCACCTTCTCTCAGACAGTTGTGCTCTCCAGCTGGCGTCTGTGTGGCTCTGCTCAGCATGCAGCCGACACCAGGACTGTGTTCTCCATCCACAGCCGGGGGGGATCCAGTCACTCCAGTGCAGCCACCGCAGCGGTCCATGACCCCGAGGTGTCCAATTCCCCCCGAGGTACCTGAAGCAGACGCGGCGTGCGCTTTGCTGTTGGTGAGCCTGCGGTGAACCGAAACCCGGGTCAAGACTTGAGAGACCTGAAGGAGGGAGAAGATGGGGATGGGTCCCCCTGAAGCCTTTTGGCTGCTGCTGCTGCTGCTGCTGCTCGACTCCTGCCAGGTGAGAAGATGGCCCTCTCTCATATTTAATCTCATACTCTCTATTGGATCTCTCAGATGTCCAATTTAATATCAGATGTCCAAGGATAAAGGTGATGGAGACTAGTTTATACATGTGTCCCA
Source organism: Liparis tanakae (assembly GCA_036178185.1). NCBI lineage: Eukaryota > Metazoa > Chordata > Actinopteri > Perciformes > Liparidae > Liparis > Liparis tanakae. Next base: position 3,830,248 of record CM070110.1, read on the forward strand.
TGTAGAGAGAAAGTCCTCTCTTATTCATCAAATGATCACTCTAAATATTTGATATTGGGTATTTGCATGGGGACTGTATTTAAAGCTCCCAAAAAGCACATACTGTAAAAGATTCCCATTTGCTATTTCTTGTTCTACTCTACTGTCAGAACACATGAGAGGCTGCATGCATCCACAGCACGAGGTGGACCGGATAAATATCATATTTCGCTGCCAGAGGAGTTGTTGCCAGCGTGTCAGAGTCCTCCTTTCAGCAACTCCTAAAATCACATTATCCTGTCGCTTTGTGCTCATCTTTTTTCTATTTATTGTGGGTTTTTTGGGCGTACCGAGCCTCACTTTTAGCTCTTTCCTGCGGCTGCTCGTTTGGGTTTCCGTCTTTCTCATCTGCCAGATGCATTTAGCAACTTTGCTTTGTTACTTTGCCCTATAAAAAAACATATTATTAATACCAGGAGTATTATTAGGATTAAATATTTCCCAGAGATGAAAAGAAGGAGACCATTTAATACCCCCGAAGGCGACTCACGGATGTCACGTCGGCTCGAGCGTGGCCCTCCATCCCCTCACAGCCATGTTAGCCCCAAAGTGCCGCTGATTGAAATATTCATGCTGGTTCAGCGTAGTCGCTGAAGGTATGTATAATCCATGTGTATCCTGCGGGTACTGTACTCAGACAAGAAAGCCTTAGCATGTAACTGTTGATGAGAACAAAGGCGCAATAAAACATTTAGCGATAGGTGGTTACATTGTCGACATAATCGCTTCAGGCGTGAGCCGCGGAGCAGCCGTGTCCTTTTGTACTTCACAGTCACACGTGCTCCTCTTGTTATAATACCGTGAGAGGCTCTCTCACACACACACACACACCAGCTATCAACCTATAATGTCCTGTGGGGGGGTCTTTAACAACTCAAAAAAACATTAAACTTTATTTTTGCTTGATACATCCATTTATAATACATCTATTACAGTTTATTACGCATTAATTCCGTTTGGTGTCTGTATCTGTAGAACATGATTTGAATATATTGATTTTTCTGCAGCAGTACCTCTCGGAAAAAAATCCCCGATAAGTCGATATAGATTTCTGTATGCACATAATAGTTGAAATGTGTGACGGAAAAAAATACTTAAACATTGACACATGATCAATTAGCATTATTATTATTAATAAATGATCACAAATGTAATATTTCCCTGTCTTTACAGTTTAATCTACATGATGAAGTTGCAGTTTGATGCATTGTGTCACTTCCTGCAGCATCAAGTTAAAAGTTTATTCATTATTCACTCTGTCTTGTGGAATTGGGACACCTCTGCAGCAGACTCACGGGCTTCTTTTGATCTGCAGTCCCTTTGGCATGGTCGACATGCAAACATCCCATAATACTCCAGTGGCTCGTTGGCTTGGAGTTATTTTTGGGAGTGTGTCGTCCCCATGGAAACGATGCCGACACAAATCAAATAAAACATCTTCTGAAACATCTTGTATTTCCGCCTCAAGTTTGATTAAAATGAACGTGAACGTCTTCCAGAGGTTGGTCCTGGGGGGGGGGGGGGGGGGGATGTGGCTGCCGGCCACGCGGGGGCGCTGTTGCCTCGGTTTGCGCTGCACACGACACGCAGGTCAATGTACACACAGTGTACGTTGAGTTGATTAATCAATGTCAAGGAACACGTGGGGAGATGGACGGATGAAGAGGAAAAGGGGAAATTAGAGGACAGGGGAATGTGAAGAAAATGAGGAATCAAAAGAAGAGAGGATGAAAGTGAAGCAGGTTCTTTTAATTATTTTAAAAAAAAATCTTACTTCATATTTTATATTGTTCTCTTGTTAATTTAGGGCCCATTGTTAAGAGGGAGAATGTGCTTATTTAATGGAGATGTAGAACAGAATAGATGAGAGCATTGAGTAGAGAGAGGGAGAGATGGATGAGAGTGTCTGAGAGAGAGCGAGAGAGAGAGAGAGAGAGAGAGAGAGAGAGAGAGAGAGAGAGAGAGAGAGAGAGAGAGAGAGAGAGAGAGAGAGAGAGAGAGAGAGAGAGAGAGAGAGAGAGAGAGAGAGAGAGAGAGAGAGAGAGAGAGAGAGAGAGAGAGAGAGAGAGCAGTGCTGGCTCAGCCACATCTTCTTACTGAGGAGGAAGGAAGGAGTCCAGGAAACGCGCGCGCACAGATCAGCGGACCTAACCAGCGGCGCGCGGGAGCCGAGCGTCGGATGTTTGGACCTGATGCGTCTTCTTCACATGGAGGCATCCGGACCGACTCCGGGATTTATCCTCTAACCTGTGGCAGTGCAGAAGACTTCAGCAGCGGGACGTTTTTCTTTGTGTGTGTGTGTGTGTGTGTTTTGTGCGTGTGCGTGTGTGTGTGGATTCTAAAGCTAAACGCGCTCACGGGGCGTGCACAGAAACGTTTACAACCATGTTGTGCACGCGCGTTGTTTTAGCCAAGAGTTTGGACTGCGTGTAAGAACCAGTCAGAGTTTGTGTGTGTGTGTGTGTGTGTGTGTGTGTGTTTGGTTGCCTGTGTGTGTGTGTGGATGCGCGTGCGTCAGGATGAGCGTCCCCATGTTAAAGATCGGCGCGGTGCTCAGCACCATGGCGATGGTGACGAACTGGATGTCCCAGACTCTGCCCTCGCTGGTCGGACTCAATGGAACCGTCATTTCCCCTGAGGGCACGCACGAGCGGATCGTCAGTGTATGTATTCTGTATACACACACACGCACAAACACACAAACACACACACCTACACACACGTACACGCACACGTACACACACGCTCAGTCGCTCCAGTTGTTTTGTACACATCAACTCTCTGCACATATAATTGCATGGAGGGTCTCTAATGTGACATTCTTTGCATTATATGAGAGAAATTTCCAAACACAGATATCGGAAATATTTAGCAGATAGATGATGTTGTTGGAGCAAAAGAGGAGAAGAAACAAGAAAGAGAAGAACGAGAGAAAAGAGGAACAGATTGAGAACAACATGTAACAAAACAAGTGTATTGTCAACGGGAAGAATTCATAGCACTAATAAGTAAATCAATAATCCTTTCTGTTTATATGAGTCATAAAGAACACATGAACAGTATGCACTACACACACACACACACACACACACACACACACACACACACACACACACACACACACACACACACACACACACACACACAGTGTAATAGGATGGCTCCCTGAGGTGATTTTACCCCTGGGGGAGGCTGACTCACCCCTGGGACAGACAGCAATTTGTTGCCTTAGCAACACTCTGACAAGTAGACGCTGGACCAGTGGACGTACATGGTCCACTCACTCTGACTCTATAAAATGGTTTTGTGTGTTTGTGTGTGTGTGTGTGTGTGTGTGTGTTTTCTTGGCTTGGGCTTTGCATGATTTAGCTTTCTGGCTGGAGAGGCACCTCACAGCTGCTATGTGGCGGCACTTTGCAAGTTCAGCAAAGTGGATGCAGTCTCATGCAAGTAGATGTCTACACACAGAACAACACCCACACACACCCACAGAACAACACACACACGCACACACACACACACACAGGGGCTGGCTGCGAACAGATGGAAATATTAGAGGTTGCTACTCCAGGTTGAGATGACATTGATTATACAGTATGCATATAAATACACACACACACACACACGTACACACACACACACACACACACACACACACACACACACACACACACACACACACACACACACACGCACACACTCTAGTATATACATTGCATATAAGAGGCTTTTTATTTATCTGGTTCCCAACTCTTTCAGAGATGTCACCCGTCATGTTCAAAGCGAGGTGCTGTTTACTTTGGATTATAAAAGGATATTGAAATATATTTTTCATGCAATTGAGTTTGTTTTGGTTTTGTTTACCAAGTTCATGCTTTACTTTGAGCTCACTACCGTATTTCAATTATCAATCCATTACTCTACCATATTTTTTAACCATTGATCCATTACACCGTTTATGTATTTGAACCATTAAGCCACAATTTCTTATGCATTTTAACCATTGATCCATTTTCTTTAATGTAGTTCAACCAGTTACCAAGTATTTGTATGTATTTTAACCAGCAATCCATTATTTGTATGCATTTTAACCATTGATTGATTACTTCACCAGCTAACTTTGAGATTAACCTTTGCTTCCATCTGTTCCCGTCTCTGGCTTTGGAGGCGAGGGGCAGCTATAACTCTTATTTATACGACCACTACTAAAACCTCAATAAGGGGGCAGCTGTCACTCGCTGTTTGCTGTATTGTCTTTGTTTTATTTCCAGTAAACATCCCAATGTAAAAGGTGTGTTTTGTGTTTAAAAAGTGCAAATGCATGAAGCTACAGCCAGCTCTACTTCTGATAAGCAGTTTGTTGACATGACGCTTGTTGTCGCTCAGGCCCACTTTTTAGTTTCCATTCATTGTTTTAATTTTGTTTTAACTATTTGAATATGTTGGAGTGTTTGTCGACGCTCTTATCGGGATCAGAGTATTGTTAGACGCTTAGGTCACACTTAGTTTGAGTATGACACGTCTGAGCTCTGCTTCCAGCCGGCGAATCCTCGTTGCCGTTCCTCTCGATGTGCACCGATCACAATCAGCTGAAGATGTTTATCATCTCTCCCCGTGTGAAACGGCCCTCGGGGGCCGCGTGGTGTCCTCCTCTGTTTAATTACATCCAGCCGGAGGCACGAGCGACGCTTACATTCCCATCACATCCACGTCCTCCACCGTCAGCTCTCTTGTAAATGGGACTTCAAGGTTACCTCACCAAAGCCAGCTGATTGATTTATCAGACGTTTCCCTCCCGGCCTCCTCCTCCTCCTCCTCCTCCTCCTCTTCCCCCCTCCTGTACCTTCTCTCCCCGCCTCAATCGTCCCAGCATCCTCCTCCGGGCCTTCTTTGTCTGGGTTTGTAGGGCATCTTCTCAGACGGATTACTGTGACGGGCTGCCGTGCGTCAGGTTGAGCTCACACTGCTGCTAAATGTTAGCGCCGCTGTAAGTAGGTCAAACCGAGGAGCTCATTTAACGGCTTGTGGACCGGGTCCGATGTTTGGACCCCAGGCAAATTAGCCTTTTGTGATATTTGGGCTAGATAAAACAAACTGAATTGAGAATTTGATTTAATTTTCCGTCTCCTGGGTCCTACGAGGTCCCTAATATCACGTCATTATATAACAACACGGGAAGTGTTTTGGAGCTGTTGATGGATGCACGTGTCTCGCCGTGTGATGCAGCTTTGGAAAAAATCACATCAACAAACGCACGTTGTTGTCATTAAAGAATTAGATCATTATGAAATTTTAATATCATAGTGTTTAGAAAAGTGAAATATTTTGGGGGGGTTGTTATCTGTTTGTATATGTCCACAAAAAGCATTAAGGTAACACATTAATAAAGTTTTCAATTGATATTCAAATCAGAGCCTTTATACGGTAAAGTTACAGAAATAGAACAGGTTTGTTTTTGCACACATTTTTCACGACCTTTTTTTTATGAACGCAGCGAGTGAGCGCCGCTCCATCCCCTGACAGGTGTGGCCAATCAAGCTGCTGATTGAACTGCATGATTATTACACGGATATGCACATCATGCCGTGTGTATTGTCATCTTTACGAAGCATTTATCATGACTCAGGCTTTATCCAGACTCGGCCTACAGATGAGCATCTGGGACACCACGAGGGGGGGAACAGTTGTTAGGCTGATTGGTTTTACAGCCCAAATCTCAAAAAGGACATTGGAGACGGCCAATAAAGAAATGAA
>CM070110.1:3838540-3991040 GCA_036178185.1 Liparis tanakae
TGTGTGTGTGTGCTCATCCTTGCATGCCGCACGGCGGAAAGGCTGCATACTGGAATTAAGTATTCGGTGTACTCCCTCCTCTTCGTTTTTTGACACTTGCAAAAACACACATGAGCAGACAGCTTTTCACTGACAGATGTACCCCCCCCCCCCCACACACACACCCCTTATGTAGCCTCTGAAGACTCCCCGTCACTCAACATGCACCACAGAAACAGGTCTAAACTGACAGATCTACACTACAGGGTGCAGTTCTATGAATGTTTATGAGCTGGTGTGTGTGTGTGTGTGTTTTTGTGTGTGTGTGTGTGTTTACATGGGGATATTGCATCCGGCCGCGTTAGCACATTTCTCCACGATGCATAAGTGAGTCCTCAGAGAGAGAGGAAGAGAAAAAAAGTGATTTGTGACAAGCTGATGAATTATTGAGCGCCATCAGGCCGGCAAACATTCTTCAAAACATGGCTCTCACATCGGGATACGTGCATCCTGTGTTCCCGCCAAAGTAAAAGTGCCCTCAGAGGATAAATGAGATCACAGAGGATATTTCATTTCACCCACTGCTGATGTTGCACCCTGTTCTCACCTCACACAGAAAGAGCACTGAAACACAAAGATGAGCCCCGTCTGAAATAACTTCCCTCGCCCTCGTCCCTCTGTTCCTGTTGGGAGGCGTCTGTCTTTATGAATCTTAATTAGCTCAGCGTGTCTCTGGAAGTGGCGCCTCCATCCTGCTGTGAGTGTGAATGTGTGTGTGTGTGTGTGTGTGTGCTCCTGGAAGAGATTACATGTGTTTTGCTCAAATATTTCCACCGTGGCATATGTTATAGTGGGAGAAGTGTGTGTGTGTGTGTGTGTGTTTTTTGCCTGATCGTTTGTTTGTTTGTTTGTTTGCATACATCTGGGGCATTTCTATAATTGCTTATCTTTTTTCTTCCCAAGCTTGTTTTTTCCATTTCAAAATGTAACGAGATCTGAAGTCTCCGTTAGCCTTTCAGGGTGGTTAATGAGAAGGAGCGTGGGAGTGTGTGTGTGTGTGTGTGTGTGTGTGTGTCTCCGGAGCAGACGGGGCGAGGATCTCATGCGTTAAATGCTCCTTCAAAGAGGAATATGAGCGCGTGACATCGCGTCATGTTCTTCAGACCCAAACAGAACGTGCGGAAACCCGTTTTCTTTCCCCACACATCTTGTTTCATCTGTTCATTCCTGCCTCCTCCCCTTTTGAAACTGAGATGGAAGGAGTTGTTTTCTCCTCTGAAGTCCTCGTAGCTTTTGAAGATATCATCACAATGCAGTCGTAATGTGTCTTTTGCAGAATCAGATCTGCGGTGTAGCTGCGCTCTCTGGGGAGCTTTAATGACTTCCCTTGGTGCCTTGACTCGTCTTCTTTGGACATTTTCTACTAATATTCCATTTCCAAGGCAGAAAAAAAAGTATTCATAATGCGGATTCTTCGATTTTTAATCCACCTCCATTGTCGGGGTCAGCGTTTAAATAATCACGATGCTAAGGTGGTAAACGTTTGACCTGATCAGGGATCAGCGTGTCAGAAGCTCCGAGCCGCGGCGAAGCCTCGCTGATGACTCTAAATCCCGTGATTAGATAATGAAGTCAATATTGTCGCAGTGACACATCAAGCCTGTTTATTTAAATATACATAAACAGTGTTATTAATTAACATTAATCATAAGATATCCAAAGACCTGTAATGAATGCACACATCGAGAACAACCGAATTAAACACAAATAATGAAAGATGTCAACACCAGCGTGTCGTCAGAGTGACCTGAGAGGAGGATTGTGAAACAGACGTACAACTCTAACAAGCATGTGCTCATCTGTCTGTGGGGGAAACAGTGGAATATGTTAACTGATGACATCAAAGAAAGTAAAAATCTGGTGATATTCAAGAAAAAATGTAAAAACACGACTCTAGAGAAGTATATGTAACAGTATTGATGAAGCATAATAAATAACGGTTAATGGGGACAAATTATGGAATTTCTGGTTTGTTTATTTTGTTTTAGTTTTATTTATTTTTATATATATATATATATATATATAAACTTATTCTAAAGAACTATATATATATATACAAATGTATTCCAAAGAACTATATATATATATATATATATATATATATATATATAAATATTCCTTTGGAATATTTTTCTCTGAGCAGGAAGCGACACACGTCAAAATAACCGGGCAGATTAAAAACATTTGCATGTCATGCGTAGGAAAATGTGTCTTTTGGCATATCAATATTTCACATGCGGCCGTAATGAAGGCCAACAGGTGTTTTGAAATAAGCAACCAGGTGGCAGTAATCAGAGAACAGCCGACACCGATCTGAAGCTTTTCAGGCGATCGCTCATTGCATCAACTGTGTGTGTGTGTGTGTGTGTGTGTGTGTGTGTGTGTGTGTGTGTGTGTGTGTGTGACAGGTCCAGAATGTGAGTCAGTCCATGGAGGTGGTGGACCTGCGGACGTCCAGAGACCTGCAGTACGTCCGAGACTCCGAGCCCCTCCTGAGAGGAGTGGATGGACGTCTACAGACTTACACCGCCAACCCCCGCGCCCTCACGGCCAAGGGCCTGCAGGTACACACACACACACACACGCACACACACACGCACACACACACGCACACACACACACACACACACACAGTGTAAGACAGTCGCTGTGGGGAACACATAACCTTTGGTGTGAAAACATTGATTTCACGCATGCCAAGCGGCGCTCTTCTTTCCGCACTCTTCTTCTTTCCGGCGTCCCCTCGGCGAGCGGCGCTCGCCGTTTCGCCCGGCTCCGTGTCCGCCGTGTAAACTCGTCACGCGGCCCTGAGCAGAAGGTGCCGGCGAAGCTGCCGCATCGCTGCACACATTAAGACCTCGAGCGGCCCAAAAAAAAAGAACAAAAAAATACCGTCTGGGATGAATCTCACATTTTAATATCTTAATATCCACACACACACACACACACGAGCGGAGGGAGTGAACGCAAAGCACACATTTATCTTTCAGTCTGGTGTCACTGTGTTTTAAATGAGCAGAACAGAAGATAAGAACACGTCGCCTTTCATTGAGTGAAATCTAAATGCGTTGCACCTCTTAAATTCGGGGTATTAATCTCACCAGCGTGTGTTCTCTGCATATGATGCCGCAGGCAGGCGTCTGTGCCAGCTACAGCAACAAAAAAAGAGAAGAAGAAACAGCAGGCGAGGGAAAGATAATCTCTGGTGCGTCAGAGAGTGAAAAGGCGGTGGATGTGAGGAACGAGGAGCGAACGATCCAAACAGTTAAATCATGTGTGACAGCGCCGGTGTGTAATGTGCTGGTGGCGGCCGAGGAGTCCTAATGACTGAACTAAAAGGCTCTAAAAACCCAAAACCCGTCCGCACGTGCAGGTAACTTCCCCCGGTTGAGCACACGTCCACGCGCGCGACGAGCTTAATGATGCGCTGGGAAAAAGGAGGCGCACGGATTCACTTCTGCACTTTAATTGAATCGGAAGTCGTTCACGCCGCGAAAAACGGACGTGAGTTGTTATTAACGTGTTCGGCGAGGGTCGAGTGTTTCTATCCTTTAACGCCACTAAACTCCAGTGGCGTCAACAATGGGGGAGAAAAAAAGCCATTAATACAGTGTTAAAAGGTTTAATGGAATATTTTTGCGGAATTTGATTGTGAAAGTTAGCCGAGGGGATTAATACCGCTTTTCATATCCGTACGGTAAATATGGAGCTGCAGCCGGGAGCTCATTTCAGCAGGAGGACTGTAAACTAGTCTGGGTTTGTCCAAATGCAATAAGAAACTGCCTTCCACACTTCTAACTTCAACTCAGTTTATTCTATATCGCCGAGTATCACACATTTGCCTCAGAGGGCTTTAAAATCCGTCCACATACCACATCCCTGACCTTTGACCTCACATCAGATCAGGACGAATCAGCATGGCCCTGGCAGGATCCGATGGACCCTACGAGACGGGAAGCCACCAAGACTCCGGGGAGGAAGCAGAGTCAATAATGGTCGATGAGACATGAGAGATATACATTCATTCATAAGGAGAGAGGGAAGAGGAGAGAGGTGCTCAGTGTATCCTAAAACGTCATGATGACATCATCGCAACAATACCTGCTTTGTTCCCACATCTGGGAAATCACTGCCGATCACTGTGAGTGTTCTTCGGTGTAAAGCGTGTGGTTGGCCCAATATGGCCGCCCCAAACCAATATGGCCGCCCCAAACCAATATGGCCGCCCCCCAACCAATATGGCCGCCCCCAACCAATATGGCCACTCCAAACCAATATGGCCGCCTCAAACCAATATGGCCACCCCCAACCAATATGGCCGCTCCAAACCAATATGGCCACCCCCAACCAATATGGCCGCTCCAAACCAATATGGCCACCCCCAACCAATATGGCCGCTCCAAACCAATATGGCCGCCTCAAACCAATATGGCCGCCCCAAACCAATATGGCCGCCCCCAACCAATATGGCCGCCCCAAACCAATATGGCCGCCCCAAACCAATATGACCGTCCCCGACCTATACAGGCCCGTGGCATCGTTTTAAGAGTAATGGTATTGATACTAGTATTGTCTTATTTTTTTTAAGTATAGCCAGCCCAAGACATTATAGAATAATATGTAGTATTACGTATTTAAAGGCATGAGATGCCACATGAAGCGGACACAGGCTCCACGATGAGTCAGCAAACAAACACACCGGACCCGGACTTCCACAAGCAGAGAACAGTTCTGCCTCCCCATAAATCCACTTTGCCTTTCATCTTTTGCCGAACATCTTCTTAATATACCACGAGGCTCAGGGGGCTGTTTTTTTAAGTTTTCATGCAGTTAGCTTTGTGTGTGTGTTTGTGTGTGTGTGTGTGTGTGTGTGTGTGTGTGCGTCTGCGCTTGTTGCTCCTGGGGGGATTTTACAGTTATAAGCTTTTGCCTTTGCACTGAGAGGCAGAACCAGTGAATATTTATGCGATGTGCAGCTAGTAAGTTTATCAATAACTAAACAGTGTTTCCATCCCTCGGGGGGGGGAGAACAGGAGGTCAAACCGAGAGATAAAGATGGAGCGCTTCAGAGACACGGGTGGGAGAGAAGCGGAGGAAATGAAGAAAAGGATGACGCCTTATTGCTTATTACCATTTTTTTCCCCGGCGGGAGGGAGGGATGAGAGGAGAGAGCAAAGGGGGAGTAAGTGGGGGGAGTAAAGGTTAGGAAGAGAAGGAGAGGAGGGGAGGGGGGGAATACAACAGTGAGGGGAGAGATTAAAGGGAGATTAAGATGAAGGAGGATGCAGGGGGGGGGGGGGTTAACTAGGTAAAGTGTTTACTAGTTAACGAGCCGTGACATTTCCAGCATTTTTTTTTGCAGAGACCGACTTTAATGCACATGAATGGATTTTAAAAGATATGCAAATGATGATGTGGACACCGATCAGTCAGGACGGACGCGTCTGACGAGACGATAAGCTTATTTTTATGTCTTCGTCTTTTTTAAAAATCCTTCGTATCCAATGCAACGCCTCCCTTCACGCACAGCGAGACGCTTCCGGAGGGGGAACAGACTTCAAAGTGCCGAGACTGAAACAAAAAAAGGGGGTTATTTTTAAGCGTGTCTTTTATGTGTCATTGTCGAGTCAGGCGTCGGGCGTTTAATGCGCACGCTAAATATTAATCTGTCTAGAAGTCATTTTTAAAAATCCACACTCGCTCAAATGTTTTCAGTCCTATAAAAGAAGCTGATTTTTAACGGTTCACGGGAGGCCGGAAAGAAATGCAAATAAGTTTCCCATCTTTCCTCTCCGCGCTGCCTATCTGGGTCAAAGTGCCGGCGAACTGGCAGCTCCGGCTTACGTTCCCCTTCATCCTCGTCTTCCTCCTCCTCCCGTGGGATGGTAAGAGGCGTTCTCAGGGCCAGATGGGATGTGTCGTCCCTCCGGCGTTTCCCGGGGGCCGTTTGCATTTCGCTCACTTGGCTCCATCACTTGCATCAGAGCTCCTCCCGTCGGGTTTTGGGAGAGAGAGAGAGAGAGAGAGAGAGAGAGAGAGAGAGAGAGAGAGAGACGAGGATGGAGACAGCAATTACTCGTGACACGCATTTTTAACACTCGAATGTGGCGAGATAATGAAGAAGAGGAAGAAGAAAGGAAAGTTACAAATGGGTGTTCCAAGTGGGTGCTCGCACGCACACACACACACACACACACACACACACACACACACACACACACACACACACACACACACACACACACACACACACACACACACACACACACACACACAATCAATTAGGTCGTTCTTTTGGGGTTTTCGATGTGAGAATCAAACGCAGGAAAAGAAAATTCTCCCACGTTCCGCCGTTGTGTGACTGTCCCTCAGTTCCATGCTTACGTTTAACTTTCCACCGGCGTATTCCCAAGAGGTCACAACAGCCGACTGAAAACACACTCGGCTGGACCTGACCTTGAAAGCTGATTAAAGGAACAGTGTACCTGATTTGGGCGTGGAAACCCTTTAAAAAAGGGCCATGTTTTTTTAAAGAATCCGCTGATGTCTGCTGCTCTAGGACTGATTATAGAGATGTTGCGTTCTCTGTGGATTATCTGCACTACACAAAGAGCGTTTGATATTTTTGCTGCTTCTATCGTGTCTGTGATTAACCACGGGACACAGCGAGTAGAGCTCAGGCTGATATTAGAGGAACAATAATAACAGCCTGGCTGAAAAAGACTATGTCCGTATATTCCTCCTGAATGAGTCGACGCTGCAAAATAAAAAGAAGAGGACACGAACAAAAGGAGCCGCAGAAAGAGCCCGAGTTGCAAAATAACTTTTATGATTCATTCATCGTTCAGAATGTACACTCGACTAATGAATGGAGGTGCAGCTGGTGCTTTTTTTTCCATGAGTAGTTTGACTCATGTACGGCATTTAAATCATGCGGTGACATTAATTGTAGAGTGATTGTAGAGCGTTCACCTCCTTCTGAAATCACACCGCTCCGGACACAATGAGCGCGCATCGCTGACAGGTATAAAAAAAACAACAAAAAACAACAAATGTCCACACATACAAAATATCCCGAAGCTTCCTCACGCGATACATTTTTTTAGTCGGAGGATGGAGGATGGAGGATGGAGGATGGAGGATGGAGGATGGAGGATAGAGGATGAATGGTAGAGGATAGAGGATGGAGGATGGAGGATGGAGGATAGAGGATGGAGGATAGAGGATAGAGGATGGAGGATAGAGGATAGAGGATGGAGGATAGAGGATGGAGGATGGAGGATGGAGGATAGAGGATAGAGGATAGAGGATGGAGGATAGAGGATAGAGGATGAAGGATGAATGGTAGAGGATAGAGGATAGAGGATAGAGGATAGAGGATGGAGGATAGAGGATAGAGGATGGAGGATGGAGGATGGAGGATGAAGGATGAATGGTAGAGGATAGAGGATAGAGGATAGAGGATGAAGGATAGAGGATAGAGGATGGAGGATGGAGGATAGAGGATGAAGGATGAATGGTAGAGGATAGAGGATAGAGGATAGAGGATGAAGGATAGAGGATAGAGGATGGAGGATGGAGGATATAGGATGGAGGATAGAGGATAGAGGATAGAGGATGGGAGAATGGAGGATGGAGGATAGAGGATAGAGGATAGAGGATAGAAGATGGAGAATGGAGGATAGAGGATAGAAGATGGAGGATGGAGGATGGAGGATAGAGGATAGAAGATGGAGGATGGAGGATGGAGGATGGAGGGAGCGAGGACAGAAAGCCTAATTAGCTGAATGTAGAGCGCCCTGAGGGGAGAAGTCCCACTCAGAGAGCACCCTGAGTGCTCCTCATCCACGGGGGAGGAGTCCCACTCAGAGGACGCCCTGACCAGACACATCAACTATGTGTGATTTGGAAGGAGCAGCGCCTCCGTCTCCTTCCACCACCTCAGCCAAGTGACAGAGTCACGTCATATAGCGTGGGCGGATCCATCTTCCCTCTTAACCCCCCCCCCCCACCGTGTTTAAATGCCTCCGCAGGAGTTAAAGGGCCAGATGTCCCAGCTGCGGCCCCTCCTCTCCGTGGTGGAGCAGTACCGGTCGGACCTGCAGACGCTGGCCACCGTGCGGCTGGAGCTCCTCAACCTGTCCGTCGTCCTGGCGACCATCCAGGAGGAGGTCGGGGCGTACGACTACGAGGAGCTGCAGCAGAGGGTGCTGCTGTTGGAGACCAGGCTCCACAGCTGCATGAACAAGCTCGGTACGAGGGACTCCGATTGGTCGAGAGCACGACACAAACACACGCATCATACGTCTGTACCGTACGTCTTATTTCCCCTGAATAGACTTAACCTTTTGGTTTGGGTACATTATAAACAAGCTGCCCAGGTGACCTTGACTCACACCATGAGCACATGTTGTGGCTTTGCTTTCCACAAGCTTCACTATATGTGCAGGTATAAAAAAAACTCCTCTTTTAATTTCCGGTTTCCCACGCTGCGTTTGTCCTTTTCTGAGAGCAGGTTGCGGTCGCCTGACTGCAGTCAGCACCCCAATCACGGTGAGAGCCTCGGGGTCCCGCTTCGGCTCCTGGATGACCGACGCAATGATTCCCAGCTCCGACAGCAGGGTAGGTGCACAGTGTGTGTGTGTGTGTGTGTGTGTGTGTGTGTGCGTGTGAAGAAGTAGTTTCCGAATGTGGTCGTACGCTCGTTAGGCCCTATATTTATCTTTACGCCTTTTTCTTCTTTCCTGCCTCCTTTCCAACGTGACTCCCGAGTGCAATTTGTCTTCGCTCTCTATGAGCTTCACCCATTTTCTACACACACACAAAAACAAACACACACACACACACGCACACACACGGGCGCACTTTAAGCTAGTTGTCAAGGCGACTGTCTCCCAGTTGCCAGGTGTGATTTATATCGCCATGGTGACCCTTGCCTGTTCACTATTAGAGTCCCTCCCTGGTGATGAGAAGGAGCCTTATGTAGCGGAGCTCTCCCTGTTATTGCCCCCCCGCTTCCCAGTTACCAGTGTGACTGTCACGGTTATGGGGTCGCGGCCCCGTCCTGGTCCCGGCGCCTGTTTGCGTACTTATCCAAAGAATAGAAAGCTCTCTCTCTCTCTCTCTCTCCCTCTCTGTGCCAGTAAATGGTCGACCTGGTTTTCGTGTAATAAACAAGCTGTAATTTGCTGAAATCACTTTTATCCGGCTTTTCTTCGACCGTGAAGGACCCCGTGGAGCTCTCTCGTCAACAGACATCTTATGTGTATATTTATGATATGATATATACATTAATTCGTCCCACAGTGGGGACATTGCAAAAATCACAGCAGAGCATTAATAGAAATAATTATAAAACACAAAACTAGATACTAAAAACTAAAAATTAAATAGTAATACTACCTTTACAGGGGGAAAACAAAGTAAAGTGCTGAGTAAAGTGCTTTGGTGTTTCTTATCTAAATGCATATTGTGTTTTCAGCCCTAACAAATGAATTGGATGCATTTCTTACCTCCGTAAACAATTACACGGCTGATCTTTCTTCTTTTTTTTTAACCTTGTATTTAAAGATGTCGCCCCGCTCATTCTTACAGAAGTAGAGAAACCAAAGAAGCCTCTGCTATTAAGGGCGTGCATCAATTCCCCAATAAAAGCAATTTCTCTCTACAGAAACACATTTCCACCGTGTTGCCGGGGAGTATTCTGAGAAGTAGGTGCAGCTTTGGAGATTTCATAAGGTCATGATTGCGATACCGCGTTCACCCTCAGCAACGACTACGACGTCCTTTCTGAATTGATGCCGGTGGCATTAAGCTATAAAATGAGGAATTCACATTCTTGTTTTATTGTTTTCATTATTAAAATAAATCTTATTTGAAAGTAAAGTAAAACCAATTAATTAAATCACATAAATCTATCAGTGAATTTCCAGGCAGGGCCACCTGTATCTTATCAATTAAAGCACGCACACACACACACACGCACACGCACACGCACACGCACACGCACACGCACACACGCACGCACACACACACAAACACTTTCTTTAAGTCATTCACATACATCCTTTGGTATCCATGACGACAGTATCTGCACAGGGTCCCAGTTTGGCATTTATGAATTCTTCATTAGCTCAACAGTGTGTGACTGTGTGCACGCATTGTACTTCAAACACACACACACACACACACACACACACACACACACACACACACACACACACACTCACACACCTGTCGCTGTCTTTGAGAACAGCTGCTGAGGTGTCTGCTAAAAGTGTGAGAGACAGAGAGATAGGGGGAAAGAGAGGTGAAGAGATATAAAGCAGGAAGGGGAGACAGTAAAATGAAGAAACAAGGAGAGGGGGGTGGGAGGATGGGGGGTGATCAAAAGAGCAGCAGTCGGGACAAACAGGCAGGTGAGCGACAGAAGCTCGGGAGGCCACGGCGACGTGAAACATCAGAGAGGAAGATGTGTGAAGACACGCAGCGAACATTAAAGTTGTTTTTGTTTTCTTCCTCCTCCCCCTCCTCTCTAGCCGTGAATCGATCCCCCGCTGAACCGCGTTCACGGCGAGTTCGGGAGGCCTTCGTCGAGCGTGACCTTCAGTCCTCCTCCCTCTTGTAGTTCTGAGTTTGACGTGTTTTTGCGTCGCTGTCGTTCCCGTCCGGTCCGTTAGCTCGGCCCGCTCCGGTCTGCGAGCCGCTGTGACCTACATGGACTTCCGTGTTGCTAAATAATCCAGCAGGATTGCTCATTTGCATAAGATTAGCGAGCGAAGGAAGTTGCGTTTGTTTCGAACTACCGCTGAACCCGAGTTCCATGCAGAGAAGGCGTCAAGCGGTTTATGCATCGAGCGCCAACCCGACCAGAACCAGAGATGTGGACTTCGACCGACTAAATTAGAACCAATGTCCTGCAGGCGGGTTGGATGGCGAGCGGACCGGCTGGGAGAAGATGCTGCAACCATCTGTAAAAACCTGAGGTGTGAATTAAATAAAAAAGAATACTGCCAAAAATAAAAAAAACACAACCTCGGCGTGCAGACTCTGGTTTTATCATCGGCTTCTGGGGCTTGTTGATGAAGGGCTTGTTGATGAAGAGCTTGTTGATGAAGAGCTGGTAGAGCATTGAAAACGAGAGAGGAATACAGCTGCCAGACGACAAAGGGACAGCGAGATCCTTTGAAACGCAGTAAAGAAAAAAAGAAGAGAATTAAAACAGAGAGACGGCTTTATCAGATTAAACTGCTGAGGCACGGAAGAAATGGTTGGAAAGGAAGAGCAGAGCAGTTAGAGGAGAGAGAGAGAGAGAGAGAGAGAGAGAGAGAGAGAGAGAGAGGTCTGTTTCCTTGTCACTGCAAACCCCAAGTGTCATTTTAGCCGTGTTGTCGGAGGCCCTTTAGAGCGACTGCAATCAGTAGCCTTTGTCTGGACTCCTAATTCCATATGTGAATTTACTTTTAATAAACAAAAATAAACGGCACCGCGGGAGAGATTCTCCTTTTCTTTGACGCACGACAAGAGAGGTTTCCTTTTCTTTTTTTTCCTTCTCCAATCCTGTCCGTCTCTCCTCTGCCCTCCGCTGTTTTCTCCCGGTTTGCAAGAAGAGAATAACAAGCGTCTTTTCCACCAACAGCGTCTCTCCTCCTTCGCCCGGCACTCTCTTTGCTTTCATCTGTTCCACCTCTTGTCCCTCTTTTGGGTCATTAATCTTCCAGGCTGGCGATGCGCAATTTTTGTTCTTCTTTCTTCTCCATCCCCCTCCACATTCGTCCTCTCTCGTTCTCTGTCAGTTTGCTCCTCCGGGGATGTTCTCTGATGGTTATGGACGATGAAGGAGGGAAACCATCTCGCAGATTTCCATTAGCTGTCCAGCTAGCGATGGGTATCTAATTCATCTGAACTCCTGTGTGGGTTGAAAACTGTTTTCCGACTCACTCGCTTTAACAGATTTGGACTCGATGGGCGACACACGTGAGATCCTGCCGAAGGACTGAGGCTGACGCGCCGTCCTCAGCAGAAATGATGTCAAAATAAATCTTGCGTTTCATTGCAGCGCAGTGATCAACAGAACTCTGTTGAGGCTCACCGCAGGAACACATGACCCACGTAGTTAAGCTCTGATGTCCATGTTGTCATCGGCTGGGCTGGCTGAATTTCCCCAAATATAATAAAGAGAACAATTAAGGTGCCATCTGGAAGTGAAAATGGTTCTTTAGAGAGATGCCAGGCATAGAAGAACCATTTGTGGTTCCACAAAGAGCCTTTCAAACCAGGGTTCTTTCAGGAACAATTTCCTGAAAGAGTTATTCAAATAACCTAGAAATATATCTCAAAGAACCTTCAAAATATGGTTCTTTAAGGCCCCATTTCTGGTTCCACATAGAACCTTTCAAACCAGGGTTCTTTAGAGAACCATTTCCTCAAAGAGTTCTTCAAATAACCTATAAATGTGTCTCAAATAACCTCCACAATGTGGTTCTTTAAGGCACCATTGCTGGTTCCACAAAGAGCCTTTCAAACCAGGGATCTTTAAAGAAAAAAATCCTCAAAGAGTTCTTCAAAGAACCTATAAAGGTGTATCAAAGAACCTTCAAAAGATGGTTCTTTAAGGCCCCTTTTCTGGTTCCACAAAGAGCCTTTCAAACCAGGGATCTTTAGAGAACCATTTCCGTAAACAGTTCTTCTAAGAACCGTTAAAGGTGTCTCAAAGAACCTTCCAAAGATGGTTCATGAAGGCACTGTATCTGGTTCCACAAAGAGCCTTTCAAACCAGGGATCTTTAAAGAACAATTTCCTCAAAGAGTTCTTCAAAGAACCTATAAAGGTGTCTCAAAGAACCCCATTTCTGGTTCCACAAAGAACATTTCAAACCAGGGTTCTTTAAAGAACAATTTCCTCAAAGAGTTCTTTAAAGAACCTTTAAAGGTGTCTCAAAGAACCTTCACAAAATGGTTCTTTAAGGCACCATATCTGGTTCCACAAAGAACCTTTCAAACCAGGGTTATTTAAAGAGCCATTTATTTAAATATCTCTTTAAAGAACCTATGAAGGTTCCTCAAACGACAGAATGGTTCTTCAGTAGGTGATGGTTCTTCGTAGAACCACAGTTCTTTTTGAAGGGCCGTTGAAGACCCGTTGTTGTTCTGCGTGTAGCGATGCCGCTCGTGAAGTTGCGGTGGACCTGATCGGTCTCTGAGTTAGAGGATCCTCTAGGTGTTGACTCCTCTTCCGGGACCGGTTCCCTCTCCCTCCCTCAGGTGTGGTCCATGGACGGCTACTATAAGGGCCGGCGCGTGCTGGAGTACAGAACCATGGGGGACTTCACCAAGGGGCAGAACTTTGTGCAGCACCTGTTGCCCCATCCCTGGGCAGGAACCGGCCACGTGGTCTACAACGGCTCGCTCTACTACAACAAGCACCAGAGCAACATCCTGGTAGGAGAGCGGCCGCGATGGGGAACCGCAGGGAGCGGGAACCGCTAGAGGGAACCGAGCCGGACATGAAGGCCATGAATTCTCTCTTCCAGATCCAGTACCACTTCCGCTCGCGCAGCGTGCTGCTGCAGCGCAGCCTGAGCGGAGCGGGCTACAACAACACCTTCCCCTACAGCTGGGGCGGCTCCTCGGACATCGACCTCATGGCCGACGAGATGGGGCTGTGGGCCGTCTACACCTCCATCCCCAACGCTGGGAACATCATGGTACGCTCCTGTAATCTGATACAGAGACATTTCATGGTTGTTCCAGTCTGGACTTTGCTTTACCTTCAAAAAGTCGTAAACTCCAGCGTTTTTTAAAACCCCATTAAAACAGCAGATTGCTGCGTTGAATGATGTAATTTATCATAATGAACTCCAGGTGCATTGTGGTTTTACATAACGTGACTTTTATGAACCGCATAGGCCTCATTCTCTCTCTTCTTTTTACAAGCCTGTGCTTTTGTACCTCAGGGACAAGAGGGGTGTGTGTGTGTGTGTTTTACCTGTCCTGTGGGGACTCGCGTACCTTTTGGGGACAAAATAGGGGCGGGGACCATTACATTTTTCGGCGGTTAGGTTTGAATTATTGTTACGGTGAATCTATAGGAACATTTATATTAGTCAATGTGATATTCCCAAATGTGTGTGTGTGTGTGTGTGTGTGTGTGAGGAACTTCCACTTCAGGTACGACAAGCGTTATGCAACAAAATTGAGTGCACACATAAGTACATCATGTGATTAAGCACAAAAGTATTCTTCTCATTCACTTCAACATACGTGGGATTATAAAAAGATGAAATCGAAATATTATTGTCTCCCACACCAGCGTACCTCTCCAATCAGCCTCCGATTGTATATTTTTAAGCTACTCTTGTGTTTGTTTCTCCGCTCTCGGTGACCGGCGGCCGCTCTTGCGTCCGCAGGTGAGTCGCCTGGACTCTCGCTCGCTGGAGGTCCTGCGGAGCTGGGACACGGGGTTCCCCAAGCGCAGCGCGGGGGAGGCCTTCATGATCTGCGGCACGCTCTACGTCACCAACTCCCACCTGGCCGGGGCCAAGGTGCACTTCGCCTACCACACCAACTCCTCCACCTACGAGTACACCGACGTGCCGTTCCACAACCAGTACTCCCACATCAGCATGATGGACTACAACCCGCGCGAGAGAGCGCTGTACACCTGGAACAACGGACACCAGGTGCTCTACAACGTCACGCTGTTTCACGTCATCAGGAGCGACGGGTAGATCGAGGCGTATAGCAACTGTTTAAAAAAGAGAGAGAGAGAGAGGCAATTTGTCATTAGAGGATACACTCATATACACGTACACACACACACACACACGCACAACGGCCATTCGAGTCAACAAGGATATGATTGCTTTCTGTGTTTGAATTTGAATGACTTGAAGACTGCGACGAGACACAAGACTTGTTGACCTCACGCCTAAAGGTCAAAGTCAAGAGTGTTCATCACGGTGAAGAGGAAGAGGAACCGCTTCCGCCGCAGAGACGCCGGGCGGGAAGAAATCAGACACTCGTCCGTATTCTGTTGCGTTCCAACTTGTGTCTCGAGAATTGATTTGGGAATTTGAGGTCGTATCAATACCCAAAGATTAAAAAAAAAAGAAATGCAGCTCGCGACCGGAATTTCAACTCGTCTTCGACGAAGGACCCGAGGGCGACGCTCTGGGCTTGTGATGTGATCGTGGACGTGTTCAGTCAGCATGGTTGTTCTTTCAATAAACATTACTGTCAAAATTGGTCTCGACTGTCTCCTCTGTTTTGGAGGATTTCTTTAATATTTAATTTGTCCTGAGAGAATGACCCGCCAGGGAGCGACTGGAAGTAAACAATAAATAATCTTTAATAAACATTCTGCAATACATGTAGACGGTGTGGCTGCGACTGAGAGGCGTTTACATCCTTGTGTAACGTCACCGGGAGTGAGATGTGGTAACGAGGTCAGTCTGCTGCTGCCTGCATAGGGGAGGGGGGGGGGGCACACAGAGAGCGCAGGGTGAGGGGGTCCTTTCTTCCTTGCCTCGTTGCCTGACTTCCTTGACTCCTTGCTTGGCTTCCTTTCCTTTCCTTTCTGTCTTCCTTCCTTCCATCCTCCCTTTCCTTTCCTTTTTCCTTCTCTGGGTGAGTGGTCCTTCCTCCCTGGCCTTATTGCCTGGCTTCCATGCCTCCTTGACTGGCTTTACTTCCTTCCTTCCTTCCTTCCTTCCTTCCTCCCTTAACCTTTCCTTTTTCCTTCTCTGGGTGAGTGGTCCTTCCTCCCTGACCTTATTGCCTGGCTTCCTTGCCTCCTTGACTGGCTTTCCTTCCTTCCTTCCATCCTCCCTTTCCTTTCCTTTTTCCTTCTCTGGGTGAGGGGTCCTTCCTTCCTGGCCTCATTGCCTGGCTTCCTTCCTTCCTTCCTCCCTTTCCTTCCTTTCCCCTTTCCTTCTCTTTGTGTATTAGTGAACACAGAGACACACCCACATTTATCTATCTCTCCTCCTCCGCGATGACCCCAGTACGTATGAGAATCTGTGTGTGTGTGTGTGTGTGTGTGTGTGTGTGTGTGTGTGTGTGTGTCTGTGTGTCAAGCGTACCACCCAAGAAGAGTTCCAGACTAAAAAAACCACCACCTTCAAACCACAGAGAAGTAGTATTAGACAACAAACTATCTGCATAAAAAAAGCAGATAGTTTACTCGTCTTTTATAAGCTCTGTGGCATTCACCAAACTTGTGTCAGCTGAACAACTTTGAAAAAGTCTGAGGAGAAGTTGAACATGTTGAACTTGATCTCAAAGCTGCACTCGTCAGAATGCACCGGAGGATTCAGTCAAGCCGCACACACACACACACACACACACACATACTGCACACACACACACACGGCACGAGAGATAGCTGCGGTGTCTTCGACTGGAGCTCATGTTTGAAGTCGCAATCCAAGGATCAGTGTTAATTACTGGGCACGTTACTCCTCACGTAATTATGTTTTCATCGAGGCTAATAGATCCGAGTCGAGCACCACGGAGGATCAGAGTTCAAAGGAGAGCGGCGCTCTGACTTTCAGGTTCAGGCTCAGACGCAAAGGTTAAAACGCTCATTACGGCCTAAGTGGCTTAAATGTGCTGAAAGTGGAGGGTAATGTCCCCCGGGGGCGAGTCGACCAGCAAACACACACACACACACACACACACACACTATCAAATACTAACGTACAAGGTCGCTGATACACACGGCACACGCTGTAGATACACAAAACACCGACGGACACGAAGCAGCAGCGGCAGAGACGCTCTTCGCTGAGATGAAAATCGATGCAAAGCGTCGGAGGATCGTAAAGGAGCTTGGCTGCGTGCGGATCTAATTGCGGAGACATCACGAACGGGCCATCGGGTTGCCATGGTGACTGTAACGATGTTGTGTCCGGCAAGTTCGGGTCAGGCACGAAGCATCCTCCGCTTGATTTGTCTCTCCTCTTTTTCTTTTTTTTTTTAATCAAGAGACATTTAATTACAAGAATGCTGACCTTTTTTAAAATATTACTAACAAACTAAATGAAAAGAAATCTCCACACAGACACATTACTAATGTGTGCGTGTGTGTGTGTGTGTGTGTGTGTGTGTGTGTGGGGGGGGAGAAATCCAATCACATGTGTCAATAAGCTGTGAGGTTCACACCGTTTGAAAGGAGCTCTCTTCATCCTGCTCCACTGACTCTTACTTCCCCGACGCCCGGAGAGAGAGAGAGAGAGAGAGAGAGATGGATAGAGAGAGAAAGAGAGAGAGAGAGAACAGGTGTGAACCTGCCGCACCGGTTCATTTCCTCCCCAACAGCACTAATTAGTGGATTATAACCAGAACGAAGCGACGCTCATCCAATTACAGCGCTTATAAACGACCTAACGAGGTTTTCTGTCTGGCGTCAAGGTCGCTCAGGATGGAACCGACTTCGAGGGCCTTCAAAATAAATAAAATTAAAAACACGTTGCTGTGGTAATAACGTCGTGCGGTTCTTGTTGCACGGCGGCGCGTCGTTCTGTCGGAGGATGAAGAGCCGCCCCCCGAACGTCGAGTCCTCCATTCTCCAAACACGTGTTTCTCTTCCATTCTGTGAGATCAACGCTATTCATCGTTAATATAAAAGATATTGATTGCAGACGCTTTGCCTGGTTTCTTTTTTTCTTGATTTATCTTGAAGCAGAGATGAAGAGATGAAATATACGTTTTTTTCAAGTTACAACAAACCAACTAATTAACAACAATGAACAATATAAATGATACACAATACATGTGCGCTGTTATGTTATTACCTCCTCTAGTCCCGTAGTCGTCCTGGTAACGTGTTTAAAATCGTGTTTTAAAAAACGTGTCCTCAGATTAACACCGTTATTGAATTAGTATACAGTTAATATATTGTTGGTTTTGGATGCAATTTGATTTAGTTTTTCATTTAAACTCTTATTATTTAAATGTAAGTAAATAATCATATTTTTAATCCCTGCGGTACTTTATTTTTTATATATACTGAGTTTTATGTACGCCCACTTGTGTAACATATAAATTTACAGACTCAAACTCTCTAGATTAGCGAAGTGCACTAATTAAACACTGTCTCCTTTTCCATTTAATTTAATTTAATTAGTACCAAATCACCTCAAAGAAAACCCAGCATCGCCCTTTTCTTTTTTCTTCTTCTTTTTTTTTGAAAGACATCATAATAAAGCACATTTCAGGACTCTTCCCTGAGGCGTTAACCTGATTCACCTCCATCCCTTTGTGCTTCTCTTGTTTCTCTTTCTTTCTCTCTTACTTTCTTCGGTTTGCCCGCCTCCCCTGCTGTGTCTGGCGAGGCCCTGGTCGCCATGGCGCTGTCCCCGCTGCAAGGACCCCTCCTCTCCATCCATCACCGTCATTGGCTCTGATTTCATGCATCATGGAGGAGCTTCTCTGGAAGACCCGCCGGAATTCCACACACACACACACACACACACACACACACACACACACACACATATACACACAAACCTGTGCCCGACATATCATTTTTTACCTCTTTATTTATTCATCGCTATCTGTCCATCCATCCATTGGCTTCGTTTTCCTGGGCGAATATCTGCCTGATGAATAATTTACCGCTGTTAAAAGAGACCACCTGAGGGGTACAGAGGTCGGGGGAGAAGGAAACGGAACGAGGAACCGCTAAAGTGAGGAGGAAGGAGAGATGAGAGACCTTTTAGTGGAGAGGGGAGACACGCGGCCCGCGATCATGCTTCATTGATGACGGAGGGATCAGCTTAATAAACAGGGACGTAGGCTGAAAGACTAGAGCTCGGAAGGGAGACACCAACGGGTGGGAGGAGGAGGAGGAGGAGGAGGAGGAGGAGGAGGAGGAGGAGGAGGAGGAGAAGGAGGAGGATGTCAGAGAGGTTGGCGGATGATTTGCTCTCCTTCGTTGAACATAGAGAAGAAGGAAAAAAGAAAATCTGGGTGTAAAAGAGCGACAAAGAGCGATGAGGGGGTCTGAGGGAGGAGAGAGATGCATCAGGTTCCACTCCAGCTGCTGTCCTATAAATAGAAGTGGGAGCACATTGGGGAGGGGGGAACCGGCCAATTAGAATCGCCCTCAAACACGCGGCGCTGGCAGACCGGTCGGACCTGCTGGCAGCGTCGCCTGCATCATGTCTCCAGAGGCCCGCGCGGCGCCGCCATCCAGAGCCACGGCGCCCGCCGGGGACGACTCGGGCTCCGGTGGGGCTCTGATGCACTCGGGGGGGTGTTGTGAATCAGTAAAAAGCAGCAGTGAAATAACAAATTGGCGCACATTGGTTTCCATCTGGGTTCTTTTACATCTGGACGTACATCTGGTTTCCCGCGTGACCACGATCCACGGCGGAAACAGGTGGCGCCTCAGGCCCGCTTCATGTCTCTCAATAAGTGAAAGAAAAGCTTAAAGTGTAATTGAATCCATGAAAAGGGGTCGTCGGCGGTGGTTTGATTCCCGGCTCCTCTTGTCTAAATGTTCCCCTGAGCAAGAATTAAATTAATCCTGATTATATCAGTGGAAACGGGAATAAAATGTAGCTAATATGACGGTAAAAGGTCTGCCTGGGGTGCATGAAATATGAAAAGAAAACACTGAACTCTTGATTTTGTCAGAGTGTCGTTGGATTTTGTTTCGCTGTTCCGTGACAACAAACAAAGACACAACGACGCCTTGAATATATGAATCCACATTTGAAGCGTCTTAGCGGGGAAACTGCTGTGTCAGCAAACGTTGTTTTTTTAAAAGCAGTAAAAGTTAAATGGAGATGTAAACGTTCACTTAAATAAAACAAACGACACACAAACACAAACGGCCGCACAGCAGAACCATCGGGGGGAACATTAACTTAATGCAGACAGCAGTATCCTCGGCTCAGATGACTGATGATGATGATGATGATGATGATGAAGGTTTTGTTATTGTGTCACGCATACAAATATGTTCAGCCTGCAGAGACTGAAAGAAAAACATACAAAGCAGCTCCACACTGTCATTAAAAGCCCCAAAAAACAATCAGTTTTTTAAATCTCCTAGTAATATATATATATATATATATATATATATATATATATATATATATATATATATATATATATATATGAAACAATTCTGATGAATATCTAACATTGTTGTAACCTTATCTCAATGATGCGACTAAATTTAATATTCAGAGCACTAATATAGCAGGAAATAACTTTTGTCTATGAAAGATATAGTGGAGTGATGTTTACCTGAGTGAGTGTGTGTGCGCGTGTGTATGTGTGTGTGCGTGTGTGTGTGTATGTGTGTGTGTGCATGTGTGTGTGTATGTGTGTGTGTATGTGTGTGTGTGTGTCTGTGTTTGTGTGTGTGTGTGCGTTTGTGTGTGTGTGTGCGTGTGTGTGTATGTGTGTGTGTGTGTGTGTGTGTGTGTGTGTGTGTGTGTGTGTGTGTGTGCGTCTATGTGTGTATGTTTGTGCGTGTGCATCTGTGTGTGTGTGTGTGTGCGTGTGTGTGTGTGTGCGTGTGTGTGTGCGTCTATGTGTGTATGCGTGTGCGTGTGTCTGTGCGTCTGTGTGTGTGTGTGTGTGTGTGTGTGTTCGCGCACCCCTTCCCCTTCAGGTAAACACGGTTGGCTTCATCATCATTGCAGTTGTTTGCACTGTTTGTGCTGTCGGCCATGTTGAGAGCTGTGTGGACTCAATCTCTCAACCAATATGTGCTTTTTGAAAAGAGAAACGTTGCTACTGACGGTGAAGGTGGTAAACTTTAAAAAAACACAGGAATCCCAGTGAGTGCTTTATTGACCGAGAAAGCTGATACCTACATGTACCAGAATGCATTGCTGCCGCTCATTGAGCTGGATTTGATAAATACACTAAATAAACTTGTTTACGGTATATAACGACAATATCGTGACACGAAGATTCACCCACACACCTTCTTTCCACCAGAGCCGTCTCTGATTTCCCGGGTAGGACGACAGATTTTTGCACCATTAGTGTGCATGAAATATGTTCTCCGGCAAACAGCCCGCACCGAGGTTAGCTGTGAGCCGCCGAGCAACGGACAGATTGACAGCGTGTCTGTTCAGCTCAGCTGAATCCACCAGAACTTCTAGTTCTTTCTGTTATTCGGCGGCTCCATTTTCTCCAGTCGATGCTCTACTTCTGGGATTCGCATTCATTTTTCACCCAACTTGACATGTTTTCGATGCGGGCTGAAAGTGTTGCCGCATTAACTTGCCCGGCCCAGAGCTCCAATCACAAATTGCCATTGACTTCGACCTCGAAAAGTAGTTTCACATTCTGTCTGAGTGAAAACTTATCAGGCGGAGGGTGATTATGGGTAATTTTACAGTCTTCTTTGCCTAACTAACCCACTGGCGGCTGCAGCTTCGTGTTTAGAGGATAAAAGCGGCGTCTCGTCTCACTTCGAGAAAGCGAATAAACGCATATATTCATCAAACTGATTATTCTTTTCCTTTCCCTCTGAGCGAAGCAGTTTTTTTAGGATTTCTCTCAGCTCCCTCTGACTCCTTTTATGTTTCGTTCACGTTCATTTTTTTCATCTTTTTTTTTTACGATTACTGATGTGCCGGGGTGAGCCCCAACCTCCCTTTATGTTTCTCGGCGTTAACTACCGGAGACGGACGTGAACATTAATAATTTATTGGGATTACCCGCACGGCTGACTTAAGTGTGCTGATTCAAATCTGCAGATGATTCACTTTGTTGGGAACGTTTAGCCCTGGACTCCGAGGGTTCCCTCTCATCCCACATTATTGATTCCCTGCATTACTCCATCCTACCTTCCCTCTTGTTCGCTTTCATCCTCTTAATTTGATCTCTCCGCCTCCCTCGGAGTCTCTCTTCATTGAGATGCCGTCCCCCTTCCCCACATCCATCAGAGCATCGCCTCCCTCCCCTCCCCCCCCCCCCACACACACTCCTCTTATCTCATTACTCTCTCTAATTAGCCCCAAACGAGCCCGCAGGAACCAATAACACGCCTTCGCTCATGCATATCAATGAGATACACACACACACACACACACACACACACACACACACACACACACACACACACACACATCTGTAAAGTCATGTTTTATTTGTGTGTGTCACTGCATGCGTATACGCATTATTCACGTCAGTGTTTTGGGGATATTTGCATTTGTTGATTCGTCCATGATTTTTGGCACACTTTATTTTGGCTGATTATGCAAGGGTTAATGTGTGTGTGTGTGTGTGTGTGTGTGTGTGTGTGTGTGTGGAGGGGGGGGGGGGTCACACACTTGTGGCCAGCTTGGATCTCAGTTGGATACAGGAAATGTGTGTTAGGTTCGGGAACAGATGATTGTGAGGCACACAGTCCCGGGCACAACTCTGTACCAGGAGGTGGCCAGTAAACACACACACACACACACACACACACACACACACACACACACACACACACACACACACACATTCTGTTCAAATGCAAAGAAAAGAGAACAAAAACATGCACAAGCGAAAAAACAAGACCATTAATGTGAATACAATAAAACACCTCACCAAACCCACAGATAATATGTCCTGTTGTTTTTTCCACACTGGTAGACGAGGATGCTTTTTAATCTTCATCGTCGTGGACACACACATTTGATAAACGTCGTGACATTCAGACCGTTTTAACGGCAGTTGGAGTGGAGTGGTGGGTTGGAACGTGGCGGGAGGCTTTATTAGTCAGCTGTGTGTGACTGAGATGGGAAGAAACCCGGGCACAGCTGCAAGTGCAGCTAAACAAACACTCATACATAAAAGATGAGTCCCTCTCCACCGCCCTTGCGTGTCTCTCAAACACACACACACACACACACACACACACACACACACACACACACACACACACTATACGTGTTTACCTGAATTTATTGACTAATCGTCTTTTCTGTAGGATTTAATTTACCAATCTCCGTGTACTCAGGAAATAGACAAACAAGCTTCCTCTCCCCCATTTATTTTAAACCTGCATGTCTGGATCTCTGCACCTGTGTTTATTTCTGTCTTCTCCCCCCTTCCTCTCCTCTCTTTACCCCTCCTCTCTCCTCCCCTCCCCTCTTCCTCCCCTTCCTTAGGCCTCGGTCTGTGTGAGAGGACGGAGCGGTATACCTCTGGTTTTTTTAAACATTTTTATTCTCCATCATCGGATCTCGTGTGTGTGCAACGGGCCTTGGCTTATAGCCCCGTGTGCCGTGGTGTGATAAATTAACAGCTTTGCATCTCCTGACTGTGTGGAGGCAGGTCATGGGGAATCAATAGTATCTGAGGAGGGAGAGGAGGCAGAATCTCTCATCTTCATCTCCGCCTCAGAGCTGTGTCTGTCTTCTTCTGTCCAATGTTTCGGCATGTCTCTCTGCTTATCTGTCCACTAGCCTCATTCGCTTATCTCTCTCTCTCTCTCTCTCTCTCTCTCTCTCTCTCTCTCTCTCTCTCTTTGGTGTTAACCCCTATATACCCAAAAGCAATAAGTGACTTGAATGAAGGGCAGAGGGTGAAAACACAAATGAGCCACAGGGAGCGAGCGAGGGACGCAGAGAGCAGGGCGGGAAGGGGAAGAGATGGACCGCGTAAGAGAGACGGGAGGAAGAGATAGTCTCCGATATCGATCTGCTAATCCTCCTCGTGCTCTCTGGCGATTTGAATCTTCCTCCTACACGAGATGAGGAGACGCAGGGAAAGGGCGAGAGAGAGAGAGAGAGAGAGAGAGAGAGAGAAGAGAAGAGGAGTGCATGGAGGGAAGGAGGGAGGGAGTGAGAGAGGAGAGAGGAGGAGCAGTGCCATCCAGTGGTGCAGAGGAACGCTGCAGCGTGTTTACTCTTTATTTTCTCAACGAGAAACTAAAATTCTTCAAACTCCAGCATGCAGTGTGGTCGAAATAACTTTTAAATGCATTGTTTTCTATATATATTTATATTTCATTCCACTTGTGTGCCGTTTGGAGGTTGTTGGAGATGAACTCATCATGCATGTTCTCTAAAGAGAGAAAGAGAGAGCTTGAATTAAACATTAATCATAAATAGTAGCCTGGATAAATTGGTGGTAAGAATAATATAAATAGAAGTGTTATATTTTCAATATGGAGGATGGTGATTTATGATGATTTATGATGATTTATGATGATTTATGATGATTTATGATGATTCCTGTCCGTGTTTTTCTGTCCTTGTCTGATTGTTCGTATAGTTCATTGTTATTATGTTGTCATGTCATTACCTTCGCATTGAAAATGCAGAAGGTAATGTTTTGGCCGGCGTGTATTTATTTGTGAATATGTCCGTCCGTCCGTTTGTTATTCGTCTAAATCAGACAAAACTTGGCCGATTCTTATGAAACTTGGTGGGATGATTGGTCATGACCCAAGGAACAATCGATTAGTTTTTGGGAGTGATTGGGTCAAAGGTCAAGGTCAAGGTCACGAAAAGGTGAAAACCGTAAATTTGAGATATCTCGGTTAATTGGCATCCGATTTGCGTGAAACTAGTGCCAAATGTTCATAATTCAATCTTGTGATATGCGAAGGTATGCGCTCTACCGAGTGCCCATTCTAGTTTAGATTTTTTTGTTTTTGTTTTTTGTTGTCTGGTAATGTGTAACTTGTAAAAACTTCAAATAAAATGATTGAAAGAAAGAAATAAAGGCAGTAAAGTTCCTTGTTGGAATGTCACACAACTCATGTATTTATGTATCCAGCAATACTAAAAGGTGATATAATAAGTGAAATAATATGAATAACACAATCTGACCATCGTTGCTTTTTAAGTGCTGCGTTGTTTTAACTGCAACTAAGATGAATACATGTTAAATAATATATGTATGTGTTAAAAAATCCTGTGAAATGATCACACGTGTAAGACATGATCACGTGTCCGCATACTTTTGTCCACATAGTGTATCAGAATAAAACCCCAAAGCCCTCTCTCACAAAGACTCCCTGCAGCCTGTCTATCTCTTCCACTTCCCCTCCGGCTGCCTCGCGATGACCTCGAAAGCCATTTATTAACATGGATTATACGTCGACGGGAACCAAAACCTGGCAGACGATCAGCAGCTACAACTCTCTCTCTCTCTTTTTTTCTCTGAACCAATGCACCCCACCTGACACACAGATTGAGATTAAAGGAAGGAAAGATGGAGCGAGAGAAGACGGAGGAATATTTGATTAAAGAAGAAATATTGACGGCCATCGGCCCTCTCTTGGTTCATCGTTGGGCGAAGGCCGGGGGTTGTAGAGTTCAAGCACCCTCTGTTAAAAGGGGAAGATCAGAGGAAAGGAAGAGGAGAGGACATGTATCTGTTCCTGCTTCTTTTCTCTTCATGTACTCAAGCACGCGGACATCAAAGGGAAATAAAACACGATGTACAGTGTGTGTTAATGGTAGGATAATGGTAGGATAATAACGGTTATTGGGACTATTCCTTATGAATACTGAAATATCAACTGTCGAATGGCACATTTTGTCCATTTATTTCTCAAAACCTGAGATGGATTGTGACGAGGTTCCCCGCAGGATGATTTGTGATGTGATGACCACACTCAGGTCCGATGCCTTCATGGTCACGGTGACCCGCGTGGTGCTCGACATCCTGCGGATGTCATAAATTAATTTTCAGTTCCCACCGTCGAGAATATAAATTGCCACTGAAATTATAATGTAGTGTAATCAATCAATCGAACTCGGGCAATTACTTTATATGGCGAATGTTTCATTTGAAGCAGTTATTACTTTATACATTTTACTTTGACATTCACTTCATGTGCGGTTAAAATATAACTGGCAATTATTACTTTATCGTTTTTTTATTAAAGTTGTTTGTGAAATTGTCATTACGTGTAGTTGTTTATATGTCACATTATTCATTGTTATATTTTTCAATATTTGGAATTAATGCATTGTCACTTTTTTAGAATCATATTTGTTTATAATTAACTTTTTTTGTATTATTAGTTCTTAAATTCTTACATTATTTACAATTATATTATTAGTTTATAATGCTTATTCATCTTTTTTACAATATGTATTGCATTATGTGGAATTATTACATTGCTTTTATTATTTAATGACCATTTATATTATAATTTAATTATTTGCTATTATTAACCAATCTGTTCTAGTGACATTATTAGGTTTTCCAATGTTATAAACAGTCATTACCCTGTTCCAAGCAGCCTAAACTGGGTCCTGAGTTTCTTGGATGAAGTGATGATGGCCTCCATCGCGCTGTGGAGGAACCTTCCACTTGCACTCTTCGGGAACTCTTCGGGGAGGTGAACCAGGTGGCAGGAGACAAAGCAGGAGACACTGACCAGCTCTAACATGCTCCTGCGGGACCTTGCAAGCTTCCTGGAGCTGGAGGATGCCGGCTGCCTCCGCTCCACCCGCTGGGAGGTGCATTGTCGTAGAAAGGAGACCCAGGGAGACGAGGGTGGAATGGAACATGGCGCTGGAGCCGCTGTCCGAGTCTTTCTGGGTGTGGAACGACAGGACGACGAAGGCGCTCATCGAGGTCAGGAGGAAAACCCCGGTTGCCGTGGAAATGATGCGAGCGGCCCGCACCGTCTGCAGGATGTGAGTTAATAAAAGGACCTTCAGATGGAATAGAATAGAATAGAATAGAAATATACTTTATTAATCCCCAAGGGGAAATTTGTGGACACAGTATAGCACCAATAAACTAAACACACAAGAATAAAATATAACTATAAGAAAGAAAGAAAAAAAGTGACTGTGCATAAACTATACAGGTGAAATATAAAATAAAATATATATGTATATATACACACAACATATATGCAAATATGTATATACACACAACATATATGCAAATATTCAGCAGTGTAAATAAAATAAAATAAAATATAGACAATGATACCTCCAAGGAACACCCTACCTCCAAACCCCCTCCACCCAACAAGGTTGGAAATTGGACTCGGAGGAGTGCCTTCCCATTACCGACACTGACAGTTTGGACTTCCCCGCCTCGCCTTTTACCCGCAAGCAGATCCAGGACTGAAGGTATCCCAGACAGCGTTGTAGCCTGTCCTCAGGACACAGGACGATCCCTCCAGTGTCTGAGGTGGTGGGATCCCCTCCAGTGTGACTTCTTCCATCAGAGGCCTGAACCACATCAGTTGTCCCAAAATCTGGCAAAGGAGCCGCGGTTCCCCTCCAAGTGGTTCCGCATAGCCGAGTCATGCCACTACGCCCGTGATTTTATTCTTTGACGACCCAAAGCTCGCGGGCATAGAGCCGGTGATTGATGGAAAGAACGGCGCTAACAGTTTACTGCTGACGAGGCGTCGCACTCGTCCGTATGACGCTCCGTTTGACCCTCATTCCCTTATCGACTCGCCCCCCGGGGGAGCAGGACAGCATTACTCGGGCCAGGGACACGTCATCCACCGAAAAATACTCAACCATGAGGTCGACACACGGAACAGTCCTCACCTCGGCTCAAAAAATTAAAGAATCCTAAAATGTGACGCGATTCATCCCCGCCGGGTCCCAATGGCTTTTTGAGAAAGTGCTTGGAATTTTTGGAAAAACACCTCCGGCTATGCAAACACCACTCATCGTAGGAAAAGGTCAATATTTAACCGTCATAGGAATTAATTGTGTGAAGTACAATATCTCAGTTGCTCAGCGTGAAAAAATTAAATAGGATCCTTTTTTTGAATAATGGACACAGAAGAAAAGCATCCACGCGAGCAAAAGGTCAGAGCAGGTGACGTAGTTTATCAATAAATAACACTTATGGTGTGTGTGTGTGTGTGTGTGTGTGTGTGTGTGTGTGTGTGTGTGTGAGAAGGACAGGCTCTGCTGCATGGAGCTTTTAAATCATACATTTTATATTTTTTAAATAACATATAAAATTTATGATTTTCTATATTCTATCTTTCTATAACATTAAGTGCAAATTGAACCCCCCCCCCCCCCCCCGCGCCTCCCCCAAAACATTTTTTTTAATTCTCAGATTTCACTTTTTCACACATCAAAACAGTTTGTATTCAAGTCTTCTGGAAAAAAAAAAGATATTTAATTTTTCTTTTTTGTTGTTGTTGTTGTTGTTAAATTTAAAAATATGAGAATCTGCATTGATAAAGTGCGACGGCTTTCCGGATGTGTGTGTGATGCTGGAATAACTGAAGTCCGTGGAAAACCACCACATTCCCAGAAGCGATGGAGTAATAACGATAAACGTCATCGCTCTGTGTAAACAGAGCCTATCAGAGTCACCGCCTCCGCAGGCCAGACCGTTTAAAAGGGCCTCGTTTACCACCGAGATTTAGACCAGCCTTCCTCTCCCTGATGATGATGATGATGATGATGCAGGTAAGAGCTGCAGATTCTCTTAACATTTAAACCAGATTATTTAGATTTTAGAGTGAAAAAGAAATGCTGCTCCTATTTTCTTTTCATGATGTTTATTATTTTTATTATCCTGTGCTAAAATTCAAAATGTATCTCAATGATTAGCATTATGTTTTAATAATGTCACTAGTACTAGTACTAGTAATTAGTAATGTCTGTGGGAACAGTTCTAAAAAATAAAATCCAGAACTGTATCATTTATTGTATGTTAAAATCCACAAATGTTATTCAATAAAGTAAATGTGTGTGTTTCATAGTTTTCTCAAATAAAAGGTCAATAATATTTAAAGATTGACGTTTGAAAAGGAAGTTACGGTTGTATTAGATCACCTAAAAAATGTTTCCCAATGTAATAGCGTTATTGTTAAATTAATCAACAATTAGTTTTATATATATATATATATATATATATATATATATATATATATATATATATATATATGTCTTTATTCCAGATTCATGGGTCCATAAAACAACAAATATAACAACAATATATGCAATACAATACAATACAATACGAGGATATAGGTCCAACTATTGCAGCTAAAAAGTCACTTGTGGTTAAAAAACGTATTGTTATTTATTGTTGTTATTTTAATGGTTGAGTGTCGTTGATTAATCTTATTGGGGATTTTTCTTTTTATTCTTGACTTTGCAGTTATTGTTAATTACACATAAACAGGCACTCCCAGCCCCAGTGAGCACATATCATCTGTTTCCAGATGTCAGATCTGTGAACTCGCAGAAAGATTGCGTCAAATGAATTTTAATGAAGCCAACCTGGATTCAACACCCTCTGCTCCAGAGAGACAACTCAGCGGGGGAAAAACCCAAATGTTGGAACTGTTGTTTGCTTCCAGTGATGCAACTCACTAGATTTCCACACTCGATTCAAGTCACGTAAGACTTGCAGAGCAGTAAAGGTGGAGCTGGATGTGTTTATATCTTTAGCGTCAACGAATCTTCTTCTTTCATCCCGTCAGTTAAGAGAAACCAGACAACAGGTACACTCAGTGAGAAGTATGAAGAAGTAATATAGTTATTTACTTCACTCACATTATTTAAATACTTCTACTTGTTTTCGCTGAGGAGGATAAGTTTGAGAATAAATTAAAAAGAACTCTAAAGATGTATAAATGATACCATAGAGAACACAAACACATCCACAGTGGTTTAATACATTGTCGTTAACCTTTAAATTGAATTAAAGGAAGAACATCCCGCTGATATTCTCACAAACGGATGATGGATTATAACACGAGCTGTCACTGCAGCAGGGAATCATTGCAACGCAAATAATAAACACATTTATTATTCTTTGATTACAAATAACCGTATTTAGTTACGTAACACCGTTCTTCGTGTGTGGATATCATTATTCCCTCTTTTCTCTCACATCCAGGCGACATTGTTCTTCGCCGTGCTGGTTCTCGCGGCCTCGGTTCACGCCGACTCACAGTTGTTCCTCATGCCCGTCGACTGTGATGACATCTATCGCCGTGACAACACCAGCTCCAGTGGCGTGTACACCATCTACCCAGGAGGCCCCACCACGCCGCTGCACGCCTACTGTGATATGGACACCGACGGGGGCCGATGGACCGTCAGTGCTCCTCAGATTTGATTTGATCCTCATTTAGACCTTTAAAACCTGCGTGTGGAAAGATTTATTCATCTTTGACCTCCGAGGGTTCACTAGGGTCACCTGAGAGTCCAAGAGAGTCTCGGGTTCTGGTTAAAAGTTATAAGAATCATTTAACGAAATGTTGTTGTTTAATGACTGTTTATTTTGACATTTGTATTTAGTTTTATTGTAAAGTAATATTGATTATTCATTGTTATTTAGGTTATATTTACCGTCGCATTGAAAATGTGGAAGGTTATGTTTTGATCGTCTCGTATTTATTTATTTATTTATTTATTTGTATGCGTGTTACTCGCATAACTCAGAAAGTATTAAACCGAATCGCATGAAATTTAGTGGGATGATTGGTTATATTTTGGGATCGATCGGGTCAAAGGTCAAGGTCATGAAAAGGTCAAAATCTTCTTTTTACTATAGCACGGTCAATTTTTATCCATTTGGCATGCAACTAATGCTAACATTTTCATAATGTAATGCCCAATCTTGTGACATGCAAAGGTGTGTGCTCTACCGAGTGCCCGTTCTAGTTTAATATGTTAGAGTTTATTCTTATGATAGCTGTAGTATACATTAAATATATTTAGTTTTAGGATTGGTTCCCTGATTGGGTAACACTGGGCACCTGCGGGTAGCTCCAGGACCAGCATGCACCAGGGTGGCCGATGGTTTTTTACCAGCGCACGAGAGGCAGTGTCAGCATTTTTGTTTGTTCTTTTTGTTTGTTTAGGAAATAAATGATCAGAATAATGACACACGTAAATGGACATTACTTTCTTTTGGCTGCGTTAACTCCGAAACCCCCACGGTGCATGTGGCGGTTTGATTTAGAGTTTTATTTGATTTCTAAAGATAAATGGTCACTACAACGACAATGACAAATAAAAACCTATTCATCTTAATATCTTTCTCTTTAAGGACTTAAGACTTGAGCTGCTCGAAGGGGCAAGTTTGTGGAGTATTCTTTTTAAAGTTATCCACCATAACTTGTTGTTGCCAAACAAAAATATACACAGTTAATTTCTCAAAAGAGAATTGAATGATAAAAAAACAAAAACAAAACAATATTGTTGTTTGGACCGAGCAGCAACGTCCTGGTTGCCTCGCAAACATTTTCTGAAAGGTCGTCCTTTATTTATAAAGGTCTCGCCGACAGAATAGACACGTTAAGTAGTGAACCTTTAACATCTCTCTCTCTCTCTTCCTCCCATTTTTCTCTCTCAGGTATTTCAGAGGAGGATGGATGGGACTGAAAACTTCTACAGGCCCTGGAAGCACTATCAGGCTGGATTTGGGAATGTGGCCGGAGAGTATTGGCTCGGTGAGTTCCTGAGGGGGAAACAACGTGAATCTGATGTTGCTGTGCGAGACTAGAGAAGGAGTTGAGAGACAGTGTGAGGCGAAAGAGGTTAAAGTGAAATGCAGAGGAACCACATAGGGCCTCAGGTCTGGGACGGTGACATGGAACCAGGTCTTTGTGCGCCCTCACAGGCCTGGAAAACATCTTCCTGCTGACTATGAGGAAGAAGAACGAGCTGCAGGTCGACATGGAGGACTGGGAGGGAGGGAAGGTGTCCGCCAAATACTCCTCCTTCTCCATCGATTCTGAGAACAGTGGTTATCAGCTTCACCTAGGCGACTTCACTGGCGGAGCGGCAGGTGAGGATTATTCTGTTACTTTGGGACGTCTAGCTTTAAAGGTTAAAAGGTGGATGGATGAATGAACAGGCAGTGCTACTGGAAGTTTTTGAGTTTCAATATAAATGTGTTTTACTCAAGTACTTTCCGTCAGTAGCCTGAAAATGTGAGGTATTTAAAACCGGGAGATATTTGTAATTTTGAGTGAACTTGCGATTTTAATCTAGTTTGTGTGCAGTGTTTTCATTTTGGATGTCTGTGTCTTATTTTACATTTTAAGAACATGTTCCTTCTTCTTAAGCTGCATAAACTCTTGGATCAGCTGGAAAACAGAGCTGTTTTTCTGACTTTAGGAAAATTCATGGTTCTCAGCGACGCCCCAAAACATACAAAAATAAGATGCATTGCTGTAGATTCAAATAAGAAGTTTAAATGAGTGCAACCATAAACATCTACAGCTGTAAAATGCAACATTTACTCCACAAGTGTGTTTTTTATGGAAGATATCAATCTGAAAAGTAACTAAAGCTGTTTAAGGATCATTATTTTACATTCAGGGAATTAATATAGCAGCAAACAACTTAACCTAAATTATTCTCTGGTAAAACGATAACAAATTAGCACAAGTAGAAGGGTTTCTGACTCTCCAACATAAACTTAAAGTCAAACTAACTTTACTTACAGGGGACAGTATGGTGACACATAACAACATGAAGTTCACCACGTTTGACAAAGATCAGGACACGTGGGATAAAAACTGCGCTCAACATTTTCTCGGAGGATTCTGGTACACAGCGTGCCACTCGGCGAACCCCAACGGCATGTACGCTCCCAAAGGAGTTGCGTATGAAAGCGTCACCAATAGTTGGCGATTGTGGAAAGGTAACGACTTCTCCCTCAAGACTATTGCCATGAAGATGCGATCCGTCGCTAAGTGTACATGCACACTTTAAGTGGACTGTCTGTGCATCAACGGGGTCATTCTTCATCTGACAGGTGAGGAGAGTTTTGATATAGAAGTATTTTCGTACTACTGAACTCAATATCAACTATTTGTATTGTTTTTGTTGGCCCCTGTGAACAAAAGTGGTTTCCAAGCACCAGAGTCCCTTTAACTTAAGACAGGGGTGTCAAACTCATGTTCACCGTGGGCCAAATCAGCATCATGGCCGCCCTCTTAAAGGGCCGGAAACACTTTATAAACTCCTCAATCATATTGTTAAATAACTCTCTTTGCATTTGATTATTGTTTATTTGAGTGTAGAAATATTGTACACAAGAAAATTTCTCTAATATTACAACATAAATCCATTAAATCTAAAACCTTCAAAATAAAAGGGGAGCACATGTCTTTAAAGCTGATCCAGATCCAGATGAATTTGAACATGCATCACTTCTATCTGGACATTACTGTTTACAAATGAACATGAACAACCAATGGTAATATAGATGTTGCTAGCATACAAGATTGTAAACTTATTTCACAAAAATGTCAAATTTCATTTTAAAAGGGTTTATTAATTTAAACAGGTTTGTTGGAGCTTAATAAACATACTTCAACAAAAATAAAACCCTGATTCATTTTGTCTTTGTTGCAATTGTGCCCATCAAAGGTTTAATTGTAACACTTTGACTTCTTGCATTGAATGTGATAATATAGTTTTGTCCTTATTGGTGAACATATATCAATTGTGTTATTAATTAACGTACACATACATGTGATTCCAATTTCAAGTAGTTTTTGATTTATGAAGGAAAATGTAAAGTTACTTTCCACCACTGGTTAGTGATGGCACGTGCATATCTGTACGAATTTAACATCAATTTATATTGTGATGGTGAAGAAAGTCCACTGGAGGAGAGACAAATGTGACCTGCTGATGGCGCCAAAACGAGGATTCACCCAGTGTAAAAAAGAAAAGAAAAGAAAAAGTCTAAATTCAAAGCGATCCTTCCGATAGTTCAGGAACATCAGGACATTTCAGCTCCTTTGAAAAAAGAAAGAAACAAACAACACAGAATCCAGAACATATAGTGCCTGTAATTTATTCTACAAGGCGTCTGATTTATCCAATACATTACTTTATTTAAGTTAATTTAACCAGGTGCTTTGTGAGCTGTGTTATAAAAGTGTATGTGTATGTATATATCTGTGTTTTAAAGGTTACGACTTTTTTATGATGGAAATGACCTGCTGCTTCTTTAAGATAAAACAAACAGAGACGCCGCCGGTAGGTTTCCCACCGCTCCTCCCTCCTCCTCTCTCTCTCTTCCCTCTAGCTATCTCTACCTCTCTCTCTCTCTTCGGGACCCAAACTTGTTTCAGGAAAAAAGCGCCTGAACATATTTGTTCTGTCTCGCTGCGCTGGAAGAAGCAGGACGCGGCCGTGTCCGTGCCAAGGAGAAGGCGTAAACTTCCTCCAAACATTTCCTGCGCCATCTCCGCTTTTCGTAAAAAAGTTTTTGGGACTCTTTCGTAACGAGAGAAGTTTTTTTTTTGTTGTTGTGTTTTTTTTGTTGAATCTAATTAGTTGTTCTCTCACCACCTGGTTGCTTCTTTTTCTCTGAGGAAAGATTCCGGCTTTTCTTTTTGTGGTGTGCCCTCAAACGTGTTTTCTGCAGACATGGACTGGGGAACAGACCTGTGGGTAAGTTGACAGCTGATACAAGAAGTGATACAAACAAACAAACAAACAAACAAGCGGCAACGTCTCTTCAGAGTAGCCCCGCTGTTTTTTTCTTCTGTGTGCCCGTTTCACGGATACGGGACTCCCGGTCCCCCTCCGGTAGGCCCGGGTGAAGTAACCTCGAGTCGGCGGCGGCGGCGGCAGCCCGTAGGAGAGGCTGCAGCCAGAGAGATTTCGCAACTCCTGCTGCCTGCATACCTTATCCGAGGCAGAGGGGGGAGGTTTATTACTCTTTGAGCCCACTTTATCTACACACACCGTGGACTAAAGGTGTAGCCCCCCCCCTCCCTCTCCCCCTCTCCCTCCTCTTCCTCCTCCTCCTCTTCCTCCCTTCATGC
This sequence comes from Liparis tanakae, assembly GCA_036178185.1. Lineage (NCBI taxonomy): Eukaryota > Metazoa > Chordata > Actinopteri > Perciformes > Liparidae > Liparis > Liparis tanakae. The sequence continues at coordinate 3,873,308 of CM070110.1, forward strand.
ATGCAGGGACTTGAGCTTTGCTTGGTGACAGCAGCTCTAGGGAAGCGTTTGAAGGCTAATCTGTGTGACTGTTTGTCACTGCATCTGGTTAGTGTCTCTCTCTCTCTTTCTGTCTCAGCTGCGAATCACAGGGACAGTCAAACGGGTCAGAACCCCCCCTCCCCCCTTCCCCCCCCTCCCAATCACCATCATCTTCATCATCAGGCCATCAGTCAGTGAGCATCAGAGTAAGAGGGTTGAGTTGGTGTGCCAGTAGGTCTGCAGGGCTCCAAGTAACAACTATTAACGTTTTTATTTATGGGCTGGTTAATGAGTCATTCGTTTGGTTTATTAAAATGTCAGACTTGAGTATAGAATTCCAAAAGTATGTCTTCAAGTATGTTTTGTTTGGTCCGACCGGCGGTCCAGGGCCCAACGACATCCTGTTGACGACGCACAGAGGCAGGACATCCTCCGTGTTGAGGAGCTGGAACTGGAGAATGTTTGGCATTTGTGTATTGTAAAAAAAAAAAAAAAAGAAGGCTAATCAACTGCCAAAATAGTTCCCGATTCCTAGGAGATTGATTTTTATTACTTCTGCTCAGCACTGATGTCAGACGATGACCTCTCGGAATAAAAATGTGTGTTCTGTACAAAATGTCTCTCTCGGCTTGAAACCACAAAAACAACAAAAACGACACCATCAGCATCCCGCCTGTTTGTCGTCGTGGGTTTTCAAAGGAAAACGTGTCTCATTTGCACCAAATCCTGCAGTGATTGTGTTCCCAGTGCCTGTGAGATTAGCCCCCAGTCACACGCCGACTGGGTGAGGCCGCTTGTGGATAAACAGTCCAAGTTCAACATCATTCGACTGCTGCCGCTCGCTTGGTGTTGCGCCAAATCGAACTTTATGAGGGGGAAAACCGAGGCGATCGGTCGCGTAATCGATTAGTCGGTCATCTTGTTTTCATTAAGTCTGTATCGTTGTTCTTCAAGGGTTGATCGACAAGTTGTTTTGTCTTTAAAATGTTTCCCAAAGATCAAATAATCTCATGAATCAGTCATGGGAGGGCGGGGTGGGGGGTGGGGGGGGTCATTGTTGGTTTGACCTTCTCTTCACTGGATGATTCCTGAAAAGGGGATATATTGTTTACGTTCTTATTCTCACCAGCTGTCGGTCTGATGGAGCTGCTTCTCTCTGACGTCGCATCAGCTGGCTTCTCCTCGACAAGGCCGATGATGTCATATTTACGCCACAGGGAAAAAAACACGTTTCCTCCATATTTGGTGTGTTTTGTAGACTTTGGGGGGTTTGGCTGCTGCGTGCCGGTCGGTGAGGTTTAAGAGGTCAAAGTCCTCACCGGCTATTGTTAATGAATGTGACCAAACAATCCAGACACACCCGGGACAATCAACTCTAAAACAGGCTTCTTCTGCACTTTAAAAAACACACAGAAGGACAACGTCAAGATAATTTTGTTTTTATTGCATGAGACTTTATTGGCACGTAAAAGCGGTACACAATAACCGTAATATGTGAGTCAACGTTAGCTTAGCTAACACATGACCCAGTTCAGAGTCAAATGAACTGGGTCATCGTTATGTGTTTTTTTTTTTTTTAACCATCCATTTAAATGTAATCTAGGACCATTTACGCCTTTTCACTTCAGTAAAATTACGACAGACGGAAGTAAAGTGAAACCATAAAATAATAATCGTGTTTAGATTGAGCCGTTTATAGCTACCGAAAATCCTACGCACTGCACCTTTAAGGAAAAGTAGCATATAAATAAACTTAAATTACCTTATTATTAGAATAATGTACTGCACGTAAAGGAAAGGCTCATTTTGATTACTTTATACATTGTTGAGTAATTTCAATAATCATATTAAATCCTTTATTAATTCATCACAATTTGTTTGCGATTATTTTTTTCCAGTAACTTAAATAATCAAATATTTGTTGTGAAGTAAGAAGTACAGCAGTTCCCTATGAAATGCATTACAATTAGAAGTAAAGTAGCAGAAAATGTAAAGAACATCAAAGTTCTACCTCAGTACAATACTTAAATACATGTACTTGGTTATAAAACACCTCACTGCTCAAAAATAATGCAAAACACCGAGTTATTTTCCGAGGTTACCCAGTGTGTGAATTCAAATGTAGCCTTTTTTTTACCTTTGATGAATTATGCATTAGATTAGTGGCTCTAAATACACATTACTACATTATTTACCAGCTAATACAACTACTACTACTACTACGAGTCAAGTGATTTAGGAAATCACTTTAAACACACGTAGTAATGGATGGCTGAAAATGAAAAGCATTCCTTGTGGGAGGAAACGTGACCTCCGAGTGAAGGACACACACACACACACACACACACACACACACACACACACACACACACACACACACACACACACATACACACACGCTGCCGTGCGTCGCCGGGGCCGTGAGGGGCGGGGCTTGTCCGACTGGTTCCAGGGATCGCGGAGGCCCCCGGGGGCCGGTCAGTCACAGGGCGGAGGCCGAGCTAATGATTATCTCATTCCTGTCTCACTATCAGTGCTTCCTCCTCTCGCGCAAACGGGCAGATGTGTCGCATTAATAAAGCAAGGGGGGGGGGGGGGGGGGGGTGTCTCAAAAGAGTTTCCACCACTTCTATAATCTCCTCATCGCAGTTTTGCTTCTCGTCCGTCGGGTTCTCTCCGTCTCTCTCCTTCCTGGTACAAAATGTCTGTCTCCCTCTCGTATCCAGGACACGGCTAACTGTGTTGCTATGGTCTCCATTTAGCTTCACACACACACACACACACACACACACACACACACACACACACACACACACACACACACACACACACACACACACACACACACACACACACACACACACACACACACACACACACACACACACACACACACACACACACACACACACACACAGTGAAAAGGTGGAGTCTTTCTTTGTGCTCTTTGTCACATTCACATTCAGTGAGTCCTTTACTGTATGTCAGAACTATGTACACCAGTGGGGACAGACGGGACACATATTACCTGTTCGTCAGGTTTGTGTGTGTGTGTGTGTGTGTGTGTGTGTGGTAGTCAGTGTTTTGCATGTAAAGAGAGCGACAAGAATGCTGAAAGGAGACTTTGCTTTCATGCTCTAGTCGACGGCTTTGTACTTGTGTGTAAGAGAAATTTAAAGAAGTGCGTGTGTGTGTGTGTGCGCACGCATGTGTGTGTGCATATAGTTATTCTTAGACTTCCAGTTTCCATTTGTATCAGATCCACGGCCTGATGAAATGGGCTTTGAGCTGAGACGTTTGGTTGATTGACTATTAAGAATGATTCTGCATCTATTTTAATAATTGATTAATTGTTTACATGTTATAATCTCATCAGCTCCACCGACGTGAATATTTTTTTCTCGCTCATGACATTTTACGGTGGTGTGAGCTTGAAAAGCCTCTTTAATCTAACGCCGGGCTCTTCTCGGTTCCTGCGGATGTCACGGTGCGAAAAGGTGTTGATTGTATTTTTCGAAGCTCGTTCCCTTTGTCAGACACAAAGTGGGCGGGGCTTTAACCAACACCGCGATGACATGAGAGCCGAACCAATCGGTCAAATTCATCAATCAGCCAGCAGCCACTGAAGCGGTGAGGCCGATAAACGACCAGAGACGGGAACATTTTAACGAAGGACAAGCGCCTGTTGCACTTGTTTCTTAAAATAAACTTAAACAAAGTCTTTATATTCCCTATTTGATGGATTAACGTCTCGATTATTCGTTTTCTGGTCAACAAAATATCCGAAATGAGTGAAAAATCTCCAAATCCAAAATATTCAGTGTAGTTTCACGTAAGATTTAAAAAAAGCACAAACATTAAAACATTTTATTTTCTGTCAAGCGGACCCCGACGGACTCTCGCTGCGTTCGCTCTGTTGTGCTTCACTTCTCGTTTTGAGCGCTTTCTGCTTTCAGTCTGATCCTCAGTGGGGGAAACGCAGGAGAACTTGAACTTTAGTCTTGTGACTCATTCGGGACACTCTGGAACGTTTCACTGAAATAAATAAATAAATAAAATAAGTCTTAAATCTGTACCGTGCACAGAAAAGTCTGCGATGTCATCCCCCTCTGATTGAACTTCATTTTAAAGTCCAAAGTGCCGGCCGAAAGAAAAGCTGGAGACGGCACTGCGTCTGCAACGTTTGTGTGAAATGTATTTTTTTTTTTTATCGTGTTTTTATTTTTAGGACCAGTATGATCACATGGACAAGCACACGCAGTCGGGCATCGACCTGGTGGACCGCTACATCAAGTTTGTGAAGGAACGGACGGAAATCGAGCAGAGCTACGCCAAACAACTCAGGTAGTGAGCACGTTGCTGAATGTTCATTGATCTCGGTCTTAAATGTGTGTGTGTGTGTGTGTGTGTGAAGTCACATTTCGTCTTCTACACTTTCTAACAGGACTCTATCAAAGAAATATGCCAAACGAGGGAGCAAAGACGAGCAAGACTGCAGGTGAGCGAACGTGAACGCGGCCATTCTTTCCTTCTTGTTTTGTATAAATACAAATGTCCGATCCGCCGCTCACTCGCCGCCCTATTGTTGCTGGGAGCCTGTCGAGCGTTTCCATTCTCGTCCCACACACGTGAGGCAGGAGGAATAATAACAGTGGCAGGCTTTCATTTTGACCCTAGGGGACTTTGAGTTCACACACGAGTCAAACAGAAGCAGGCTTCTCGTTTCTGGCGGGCTGCTTGTGCACGTGGTTCAATTCATGAGTGAGATTCCTTTTTTAAAAGCATCTTGATGTTAAATATGCACACGGAGATGTAACGCTAAAATACGAGCTACATGAAGCTACATGTCCCAGGCAAAGCATCTATAAAAAATATAATAATCTGCATCCCAACCTGCTGATGATCCTTAAAGAAGAGATGTAAAGACTAGTTTTAGTTTCATTGTGCTGTGAAAGTATTCTGTTGGTTCCCACCGTTGGGCGTGGTCAAACACTGTTGGACAACGAGCAGCACGGTGGTTCTATTTAAACTATGACATAACGAGTATGCTTTATTTATCAATGAGACTCGATTCCTGTAAATATAAAACATTCTGTTTGACCGTAACAATTGTGTGAAACCACTATTTACGGCCGCCCCTGAACGCAACAGACGGAAGAAACACGACAGGCAGAGTTCCGGTGACCTTGAGCTACAGAACAAGGTTGCAATCTGCCCGGCGACCCACTGCTTCAAGACCTAAAGAAGGCGCATGAGAGCATTCGGCTTCGTCTTACGCCGAATTCTTAAGTTTATCGCAACTTTTAAATCCTCGGTCATTAAGCGTGTGCGTTATTGCCGTATTTCTAACGCATGTTCCAGAAAAGGCGTTGTTTTTGGACCACGGCTGTAACGGAAATGTTATTGCCCATAACGAGAGGATCTTGATAGAAGAGTATTCTTTAACATTTATTTGCGATGCTGGAAAATATGATGTGAAATGAACCCTCCAGTTGACACATGTCTTTTATTTGTTTCTAATATTGTAATAATAACAGATAATGGAAGATGATTAATCAGTTTCGATTTTTCAATCATGGTTTATTTATTACAAATGTGCTGTTTAAAAACAAAAAATCGTCGACAGACAATGAGGAGAGAAAAAGAGATAAATTGATAATCGTTTCATAATAAGTCCTCGCTTGTATCCACTCTCCAGCTCCCCCTAACGATGTTAGTTTGCACTGTTAGCATTGTTAGCGCCGTTAGCTGCCGGCTCAGGCTTCTTCGTGACGGTTGCCAAGCTACGATTGAATTTGGGTTTATTATTTGGTTGAATGTCGGTCAGCTGTGATGGTTTTTCCAAATCTTCCGCTGCAGATTCAGCAATCACGCGTCACTCCAGGAGATCCTGAACGAGCTGAACGACTACGCCGGCCAGCGGGAGCTCATCGCGGAAAACATGATGACCGGCATCTGCGTGGAGCTCACCAAGTACCTTCAGGACATCAAACTGGAACGCAAAACCGTGAGAGGGGGAGGAGAAAGGGAGGGAGGGAGGGAGGGAACGGAGGAGATTAGGCCGATTTCAGATTAAGGAGGTACGCTGTGTCGTGGTCGTAGACTGCGGCGCGTTAACTGAGACCTCTTTGTTCCGCAGCACCTCTCTGATGCCAAGAAGGCCCAGCAGTTTTTAGAGGGCAGCTTCAAAAACCTAGAAAGTGTGAGTCACATGTTGTTGTTGTTGTTGTTGTTTACATATGTCGAGTCACATTTTTGTCATTTAAAGGATTTATTTTCCCAAAAGCAAATCCCCTTTTCCTCTTGAGGTATCTTCACCCAGATTTATTTAAAGGTGCATTTCAAATTCTTGAAAGTTTCCTGGAAATAACTGTTTAATTAAGCATTCATTATTATTATTATTATAATTATTATTATTATAGAGGAAACTCGACCAAAGTTCCTTATTGTATTGAGTTTAAAATCAGTTTTCTCAAAGAAACCCAAGTCAATATTAAGTAATGTTTAATATATTGTTGGAAACTTAATACTTCACCTGCAATACGTTGCATATTTCAGCTAAAATAAGATTTTTCTATGAATGAATTGGAGTTTTAAGGTGAAGTGTGTCTCTATTTAACATTAGTTTGTGTTTTTACAGACACATTTAAAGTACTTTTTTCCTTCCAAGAAACCTTTTTAGGAAAATATTGGACATTTAAGCACATTTGCAAAAGTGTTTTTCAGATATTTTCTCAAAATGTTAGAGGTTTTTAAATATTTTTTTAATGTGATTTTGGTCCCCCTTTCTAATGGGGCACACCGTTAAGGGTTTACAAGCTCGAACAATTAACAACAATTAACAATTAATTTCTATCAAATTTAAGTTTTATAAATCCGTTTTAAAGCCATGTCTCGGAACAGTTTGGGTTTTCCAGAAGAAATCTATTAATTTAAGTGTGTGTGTGTGTGTGTGTTTGTGTGTGTGTGTGTGAATGCCCGCAGACTAAGAAGCGCTATGCCAAGGAATGGGCAGAGGCTGAAAAAGCCATCCAACAATCAGAGAAAACAGAGAGTGACCTCAATGCCACCAGGCTGGATGTGGAGAAGGTAAACAAACAAACACACACACACTCGATAGCGTCAACAACTGAGCACTGATGTACATTTCTCATGTTTAAATTTTCATAATGTTCTCAGTAGAAATCCTTGAGCTTCTCTCGTCTTTCTCCCTGCGTGGCCTCTGCACCTCCTCGCCTCCCTCTGCTTCCTGCCCACATTTCTCCCCACACTTTTGCATTTTGTTTTGCATCGTTTCTCCCTCTCCCGCGCACCCTCTCACGCCCCCCTCCCTCTCTCCCACGCGGCTACACCTGCATCTCTCTCCGAAGGCCAAGCAACATGCCCACGCACGCACGCACACGGCGGAGGAGTGCAGGAACGACTACGCCGCGCAGCTCCAGAAATACAACAAGGAACAAAACTTCTACTACTACTCGGAGATACCGCAGATCTTCAACGTGAGCCAAGGACACACACACACACACACACACACACACACACACACACACACACACACACACACACACACACACACACACACAATGCAGTACAAACTGGGCAGAGCTCACACACCTGCCGGAATTATGTAAATACCAAACGCACCCTTTCAAAATAAAATCCTCTCATCCATCGTCTTTGCACGAGTGTGACTATCGTTTATAAGTTATATTTAAAGGAGTTTGTTGTGTGTTGTGTGTGTCCAACAGAAGATGCAGGACATGGATGAGCGGAGGATCCGGCGGCTGGCGGAGGGCTACTGTCAGTTTTCAGACATCGAGAAGAAGGTGCTGCCCATCATCACCAAGTGTTTAGAAGGGATTTATGCAGCGGGCGGGAAAATTAATGAGAAACAGGTAAATGTTAGAATCTAATCAGAATCTACTGTACATCGTTTGTCTTTTGGAGGACTGTGAATTGTCTGTTTGTCTGTCCAGTGTCGGATCCAAAACACTTCTAATCACACTGTTGTGAAACTTTCAGAGATTATGTTTTTAATGTTCTGGTGTTCAAAGGAATAGTTTTCCAGTTTGGATTTTTATTTATTTATTTTTATTTATTTATTTGATTTCTTGCTGCGTTTGGAGTAAGAAGGTTCATATCGCTGTCACGTAAGACGGTTAAACGTGAAGCTTTCAAGCACCCGCCAGTTAGCTTAGCTTAGCACAGTGACTGGAAGCGGGGGGAAACTGCTAGCCTGGTTCTGTCCAAAGGTACCGAGCAGCCCTCTGAAGCTCCCTCGTGGACGCCGTCAACGCCGCCATACATACGTTGTTGGCTTGTTTTCTGTAAACAAACACAAGTCATGTTTACATTCAGTGTCGTGAATCAAGATGTCTTGTGTTTATCCTAACAAATGTGCCGAGTGCATTTTTATTTTATTTTCCATAAGAAACCGTTTGAAGCTTTATTGCAACACGGATGAATTAATATCCTTCTTCAGCTTCTCTGCATTGCCTTCTAGGTTTTGCAGACATTGTACCTTTTTTTTGTGTGCATGTAATAATGCATGTTTCATGTTGCAGAGTCTTAATGGACTCACTCACATCTAACGTAAACATGTTGTAGGTATTTAAATAAACCCCTCCAGTCCTCTTGGGGGTAACAGATTGTTAAACGGTGTCCCGGAGCACTTTGATTGCGTTGAGTCGGCATGGTAACGGTGTCTCTCCGTCTCCCCTCAGGACTCGATGCTGTTCATAGAGCAGCACAAGTCCGGTTTCGAGCGACCTGCAGACTTAGAGTTTGAAGACTACACCCAGGGAATCAAACCAGCGACCTCTGACTCCAGCCTCAACCCCCCCAAAGTGCGCGCCAAGCCTTTCTGGCCTTTCAGCAAGAAGCACAAGGTGAGTTTTTGCACACCTGACGAGACGTTCGCTGCCTCTCCCCTTCGCTGCTTTTTCGGCTTCTGCATTCGACAACTTGAAAATCGTCTTGTTCTTCAAAGAGTAAATCCGGGCAATCGATCATCTCCCGCGTTTATCATATTTTTAACTCGAACACAGTCAACGGGGCTTTCCTGAAATACCACCTGCTCTTATTTCTGGCAGCGGTAATGAGCGCTCGTATAATCGAGTGCTGATCAGAGGGCGCTTCACAGTTGGAAATGGAAACCATGATCGTATTCTTAATATGAAAATGAACCCTGCGCTAATCCATTTTACGGCAAATTTAAATACGCTCCCGACACCGGAGATAGAAATGCACGCTGTGGATTTTATGGTGTTCGGTAATCAATCTGATTTCCATCATTTACACCCACTCCAATTTTAAAAATAGATGAATTGATCTGCGTGATGCAAATGCATTTATGAAAATGTTTAAAAAGTTGAATCCCACACTCAATAGATGCTCCCGGAAAACTGTTTTGCATAGAAGTGCAGCGTTTTCAACATTTTCTTTTTAAAGAAAGGCAAAACCATTTCTTGAAACAACTGCACGGCCATTGAGGTTTTTAACACACACACACACACACACACACACACACACACACACACACACACACACACACACACACACACACACGTGTGTTTTAATTAGGAATGTCTCAAATGCATATCTTGGGGAGGTGCTGTGGGACAGCTGGCTGGACAAACCTGTTCCCGCGTAGGTTCAGGTTTGACAGCGCGCTGCCGGTACAGTTAAGACGTCTTTCAAAGAATCCACGCGAATATTGAGGCCCAGCTCAAACAAACAAACACACACACACACACACACACACACAAACACACAAACACACACAAACGCAGGAAGCTCAACGCACATTCCTCTCATGTCTTACCCCTCCACCCTGTTGCCCTCAGGGGACGATTCTAATTCCAGCCTGCTGCACGGACTTGCCCCATAGCATCCTTTTCTCTCTCTCTCTCTTTCTCTTTCTTTGTCTCTCTCTTTGTCCCTCTCTCTCTCTCTCTCGCTAACTCTTTATTACAACAATCTCTGCAACTGTTTGACTTCTCTTTTCTTCTTCTCCGCCCCGTCTTTTCCTCTCTCCCCCGGGGTGATTTCTTCCTTTATATTTTTATGTGTCTTTTTCCCCACCCCTCTGCTCCCTTGTCTTTTTCTCCCCCCTCGCCTCAGTGTGCCCCTCCATCGTTCTCTCCCCCGTCCCCATTCCCACCAGGCAGCCTCCCCCTGTGCCTCTCCCCTCTCTCTCTCTGCCTCCGAGAGTTCAATCGCTCTCTCAAACCCAGGATTTCCACCTTAAAGATGTTACACAAACATCAGTCGGTGAGTGATGACATATGCTCAGGGCCCCCCCCCCCCCTCTTCCTCCCCCCTGCTGTCTGTAAAAAAACGTCTCACTTCCTCATGTTCTTGTCTCCTTGATGCCGTTAAACCGTGACATCTGTACAGATGCCGCGCACGTCGCTGTAAAAGTGTGTGTTTCTCGTGTCATTTGTCCATGTGTCTCACCCTGAATGTCCGTTTCTCTCCGTCTAGATATCGCATTCTGAAAAGCACACGGTAACATTCCTGAACGTTACGTAGAGGGTCGAATGAAAAAGGTGCTCCAGTGAGAGGGTGCTGGTGATGGATTCTTTTCCAGGGGAAATACTATTTCAGGAGTAACTCGGCTCTCTGCCTCGCGCTGCACTGACACCTGCAGGTGGAACGGTGTCCAGGCCTCGGCTGTACGTTTCTTTCAGTTTTAGGAGAGGAAATAAAAAGCTCTAATGCCCCAGTTTTTATCTCAAGGGCTCTTTTGAAGTTTAAAAAAAATTACAGAATCTTTTACAAACTCTTCTGACCATCGGGTTGAAAAAATATTCCATTCACTGCATGATGAATAAAAGATTCAAACTTTTACATATATATATATGTGTATAATATATGTATATTTTATTCATATATATATATATGTGTGTATATACATATATAACATATATATATATATATATATAAAAGTTTTAATATTTTTTTATATATATATATAAATTGTCTGAAAGTATAACATATTTGGTAGAAACATATTTATATTAATAAATATAACTATATTTTCTTTAAGATTGTTAAAAATCTTTAAGGATTCTGGTAATACTGTCAGATTTTTAAAGTTTATAGATTTGTTTTTGACAAGATTAGTGGGATCATTATTATTTTAGTATATATTATATATGTGAACCCGGTCTCATGACTGTAAACCATTGGTCTTTTGAGAGGAACAGTTTGTATTCTGGTGGATTTAGTTAAATAAAAGTGTGTGTGTGTGTGTGTGTGTGTGTGTGTGTGTGTGTGTGTGTGTGTGTGTGGTCTGCCGTTCTCTGAGCCCAAGCAGCTGTGATGCTGCCCGGCTTGCTGAAAGTGCACTTGGCACCGAGTTGGCAGTGCGAGCGGGATTACAGTTCCTCTTTAATTAACTCGATGAAATAGTATTTCCGTCATGGCCCAGGGAACATCTCTTCTATTCAGGGGACCTCAAAAGCCTTCTCTCTCAACTAGATAACCACGTCTTTATTCTGTGATGCCAAACTGATGTATAACTTTTAATTATTTCTTCTGAGCATAAAGGAAAGACTCAAATGTGATAAAAGGAACACGCATTGTATTCAAGCGCAGTGAGAGCCATGCTTATTAAAACTAGAAATGTCTCCATGTTATTATCGTTGTATGAAGAAATGCTATACCTTGACTCGCCTCCAGGGGCAGTTTGGGGTTTTCAAAGGAGAAGAAAGTGAAAAAATGTAATCGCAAGATTTCCTTTTCAGAAATAGTTTTGTTGCTCCGCTGAATAATCCCAAAAAAAACAGGAACAATTTCTCAATCCCGATACGAGGCTTTGAACCCAACTGAGAAATTTGAAGAGTTCAAAGGTCACGGATGAAAAACTTAACAACTGACTTTAAAATCTTAGAGAATTTCACTTTTTTTTATTTATTTTTTTAATCTCAAATCTCATTTTCCACTCGTTATATTCAAAAATATACATTTTCGTTCATAAATTAAACATAATTTCCCCCTAAATGTACATTGCTCTGGCATCACAGGATAAAGAGTCTTCCCTGTTGTTCAGTGTGCGTCAGCCCAAAACACGGCACAGCTGAATCTCAGCGCTCCTCTCGGGGGACGTCATTTGGCTCCGAGCGCTTTTCCTCCTCACTCTCTCCATCTGTAACTGTGTGTGTAACTGTGTGTGTAACTGTGTGTGTAACTGTGTGTGTTTTTCTGTTTTTTCCAATCGGAGTGTGTGTCTCTCTCTCGTTGGGTTTCTCTCTCGTGTTGGAAAGGACGGATAGAAACAGGGAGGAGTGACATCTGGTGGTGATCATTGATCCGTTTGTCATCAACATGATGCTGAGGATAATTACTGTGTTTGTGTGTGTGTGTCTGTGTGTCTTTAGCCGCCTCCTGCAGAAGATTTCTCTCACCTTCCTCCGGAGCAGAGGAAGAAGAGGCTTCAGGGAAAGATCGAGGACATCTCCAGAGACCTGCAGAAGACGCAGGACCAAAGGTGACGACCGTCGCCCAGGCTGCACACACAGACTTGTAATTTCATCCTCACAAAATGTTATGGAGTATTAGTTTTTATTTTATTTTAGCATAGATTGGACCTCATGTGGAGGATTCCCTGTTTTTAGTCCATCAGGACCTTTTTTAATACTTTCATTGGTGTGGAGTTACATTTTAAAAGTACACAGGTTCAAGCTTTCTGATCCTCTTTAAATCTCATCAGGGTTAGGAGTCACGAAACAACCTTTCTCCCCGACTGCTAAACACTTCTGTCCTTTCTGAGCAGCTCTTCTCACGTATGTTTTAAAGATCACACTGGATCTATCGGTTGATAAGTTCAGCCTGAATTAACTGGAAAGTTTTGGGGGTTAGGGTGAGAATATTAAAACTTTTGCAGGAAAAGTATTTCTCTATGATGCTGAAAAACCTGCTGCAATGAAATCTGTAATTATAGAGGATGGATTAAAAACTCAGACGTCTGTAATGTGGAATAACGAGAGCAAAAGCAAAAAAGAGCAAGCTTCAAATGATATATTTCGACGATACAAATAAGCTTTTCTAGTTTTTTACTTCATTGTGATATCTTCTATTTGATATATGGCTGTTTCTTCTTTTTTGGGGGGCTCAGGAAATGAGTTTCAATTGAAATGCTGCCTCATACACCTCTGTACACAAAGCCACGGCTGTACAAAACCAAAGTGTAACGTCTTGACCCCGCCAAGCACCTTTTTGAAAGACTTGAACAGGAGTCCCACCTGTTCCTTCAGAGAGGCTCCTCGCTTCTAGACCTCTCTCCTCTCCTTCCGTCTGCGGAGGGAAGGTTTCCGTGACGATAACCCGTTTCTCCCTCAGCGAGGCGCTGGAGAAGATGAAGGGGGTGTACGAGCAGAGCCCGCAGATGGGAGACCCCTCCAGTCTGGAGCCTCAGATCTCAGAAACCGCCCAGAACATCGGCCGCCTGAGGGGGGAGCTCGCCAAATATGAGGTCATCACACGAACACACGCAGCAACACTCCCAAAAACGCATGCACGACGGATCAGAGTTGTGTGTGTGTGAGTGTGTGTGTGTGTGTGTGTGTGTGTGTGTGTGTGTGTGTGTGTGTGTGTGTGTGTGTGTGTGTGTGTGTGTGTGTGTGTGTGTGTGTGTGTGTGTGTGTGTGTGTGTGTGTGTGTGTGTGTATGTTGACATCGATTGCCGGTTCATTGCAGACGTGGCTGGCGGAGGCGGTGGGAGGAGAGGAGTCTTCCAATGCCATCAACAATAATATTCAACATAGGTAAGACTTTTTATTTAAAAGAGCTGTTTTGAAATCTTGTTAATTTTTGTTCATTTATATCATAAAAAATATATAAAGATATCCGTAAAAAGCTTAGTCATGAAATGGTATGTAAAAACTAAATAAAAAAATAGTATTCTTTTTAGAGCCATACATACATAGTCTCTTCTTCATAAGTCTTTCCTTTGAAGTCGTGTTGGCTTATAATAATTATAATGCAATATCTGGAGGGAGACTGGCTGTCATTTATTTGTACATCTTTTGAAAGAGTATTACTGACTTCATACATATTTATATATTTATATATATATATATAAATATATATATACACACATATATATATATATATATATATATATATATATAAATATTTATATAAATATGTGTGTGTGTATATATATATATATAAATAAATAAATATGTGTATGATGTATATAAAGTCATACACACACACATATGCGTGCTGTCTCCAGCGTCCTCGCGGCGGACCAGTCCCAGAGCTTCTACACGGAGTTCGATGACGAGTTTGAAGAAGTAGAAACTCCCGTCGGCCACTGCACGGCGCTGTACACCTTCGAAGGTACGCCGTCATAATTCACACCGGCTCGTTAGTTCATTGGGTTTAATGTTGACCTGACGTGTCCTCTTGGTGTGTGTGTGTGTGTGTGTGTGAGCAGGCAATAGCGAGGGCACCATTTCCATCACGGAGGGAGAGCTGTTGAGCATCATGGAGGACGATAAAGGAGACGGCTGGATGAGAGTCCTTGGAGCTGGCGGAGAAGAGGGCTATATACCGTCATCCTATGTCAAACTCGGCCCGTAACACACACACACACACACACACACACACACACACACACACACACACACACACACACACCGCTTGTGACAGAAAGGTAAGTTAAGAGCCAAAGGCGAATACAAAGTCGTCCGCGATAAGTGGAGCGACGTTAATCTTTCCCCTCGGCCGGCGGCGTGCGCGGCGAGACGGAAGCTCCTCCCCCTGCGCTCCCCGTCTCTGCGGCGCTCTTCTCGCCGTCTTCGTGGGTTTCAGCTCTTTTGAATCCCAAAACTTTGTGAATGTATCCCTGAACCTTGTTTAAGTGACGACTAGCGTAACATATCCAGCACCGTAGTAGCCGAAGCGTTGCATAGCTTTACGTCGATATATCTCCATCCACTTGACCCCCCCCCCCCCACACACACACACACACACACACACACACACACACTCCAGTAACCTGCTGAACCCGTTCTCTCTGCCCTCGGCCCTCTGCTACAACAGCTTTCCTTAATGCGAGTGTTTTTTTTTTCTTTCTTTTTATCATAGTGATGTTTTATGACTTATAACTGGATGAAAACCACTACTCTGAAGAACGTGTCACCCTGGGGTGTCGCTGCAAAGGACCCGTTTCAAATGTTGTTTTCACGTCCGTCTTCTAACGCGTCATGTGCCCGTATGAATATTGAAATATATTTCGCCTGCTGCAATTATTCCTCTGGTATTTTCCAACATTCCCTCCGTGATATTCCTCCACTAAACTCCAAGAGGAATGACACATTAATTAATAAGGTTAATCCTATATATTTTTGCATCACTCGCTTATATTTGAGTGTTTAAACAATCAATATGACCAGGGAGAATAATAAAAGTATATAAAAAATACTTCAATGTACACATGCGTTACGTGAATATTGTTTTAAGACGATCTAAAATGGAAACTTGCATATTTTGTGTGAATATGAGATGTGGGTGAAAACTAAAACAAGTGGCAATAATGATCAAAGTTCTCGTAAAGAAAATATATATAAATGAATAAAAAGCATTTAGCATGTTATAATTATTGCGTTTGAGGTTTGCAGCATCACAGCAGCGGCGTCATAAAACCAGAAGTGTGTGTGTGTGTGTGTGTGTGTGTGTGTGTGTGTGTGTGTGTGTGTGTGTGTGTGTGTGTGTGTGTGTGTGTGTGTGTGTGTGTGTGTGTGTGTGTGTGTGTGTGTGTGTGTGTGTGTGTGTGTGTGTGTGTGTGTGTGTGTGTGTGTGTGTGTGTGCGGATTAAAAGTGCATAAGGGGCAATTATTAAGTCATCATGGGCAGAGTGGTCCCGGTTCTGGTCCTGAACTGGTTTATATGCTTCTCACACTTTGTCTACTGGTTTTAACCGCCTGCTTTCCCATGTTGAGCCTCCACCACTGTTGTTGACCTTCTCACATTCTCCCTGCGGTAAACTCAAGGGAAATGTTAACGCACTTTTTAAAATCTGATGGGAGTGTTTAAAGACTCGCATCAAACTAATTGGACATTTTGTTTGTACACATCCGAGCGCAGAGGAACTTTACTCCTCCGGCACCGTGAAGCTCAGACTTCACACGTCTTTTATTGAGCCATGTTTACCCATCTCCTTTCTCTTCCCGCACTAGTAGATATCTTCTTAGCATTTTAGGGGGATTATTGTATGATCCATTTGTTTTGTTTTTAAAGAAAATGTTTGTATTTACGTGTTTTTGTTTCGAGTCATAAAGTGAAAAGGAAAAAACAAAACGGCTTCTCTTCGTTTCTTTACAAGTTAATTGGTGAGAAATGTTACAGGCATGTAGAAGACATTCATTGCATTGAAAACATTGAAATAATTCCCAGTGTGGTCTCCTCACAGCAGCAGGTCAGTGTGTGTGTGTGTGTGTGTGTGTGTGTGTGTGTGGATAAAACAGTGTCTTGAGTATCAGAAATGCATATTTCCAGAAGTTAACCGCTGCGTCCCACGGTCAGTGAATGCATCGCAGCTCTTCACAGTAAAAGACCCCGAGCCACGCAACTCACTCCTTTTTATAAATCAAAGTCTCGTGTCTCCTTTATGTCCGTGTGTTCTCGGCGGGCGAGACTGGAAAAACGTCTTCCTTTCCTCTCGTCAAAGTGCCGACTTCCACCGTCCACGCGGCGAAGCGGCGCCCCGCGGCTCAGGTCAGCGGGTCGGGGAGCTGCGGGGTCATCTCCACGGGCTCCAGCTTATCGGAGAGCACGTGGAGGATCTTGTCGAACTTGTCGTAGCGCTCCTCCCGGTCGGCCGCCGCCCCCGACTGACCCCAGAGCAGCCGCAGGGCGAACTCGGTGCGGAAAGCCTCGAGCAGCTCGGGCACCGGCTGCCAGCTTCCTGCTGGAGCAACGTGACGGACATCAGATTAGACACGCGTCACGACGGACATCGTCTCGCAGTGAAACGGGCTCGCCGTGGCAGGAAGTGTGAGCGGCCTCGAGCGAGAACCACTCGGGGACCCGGCAGTCGTTTGTGAACGTTGCCGTCACAAATCTTCACATAATTTAGAATTTTCTCTTTACGTGAAACAAAAGTCACAAGTGGTCCAGACCTGCCGCACAAGCCATGTAGAACACTAAATACAACACGAGGTAACGTTGGGTCTAACTTGCTTTTCTTTGTATATAGAGTGGCGCCTTAATCTGAATAAATGTGCTGCTATAAAATAACTACATTTAACTCTAACTAATGCAAAATAAATATTACGCTCACCACATCGTCGCCTTTGAGCCGTCAATTTGAGGCTTGATAAACAAACCTGTTTTCGATTTTAGAATTGGATGAGAACATTAGACATTTATATTATTCGGTAATTGTTGTAAAATTCCTATTTTAACAACAAGATTTGTGAATCTTGCCCAAACGAAGCAGAACAGTTGGCCTTACTCAGCAAATTAGTTATTTACGCTAATTATCAAATCTCAATAACAGGTCACATCCATCAGGTCGTACGACAAGTTGGGCGGTCGAGATTGAATTAGTGAAGCGATAATTCCTATAAACTAACGTCATAAAAAAACGTACAAGAATAGAGTAAAGTTCGGAGGCCCATTGGTCTGCCACGCCTATAAAGAGAAGATGCAGCTCTATACAGATGCAGCTCTATACAGATACAGCTCATATACAGATGCAGCTCCATACAGATGCAGCTCCATACAGATGCAGCTCTATACAGATACAGCTCATATACAGATGCAGCTCTATACAGATGCAGCTCTATACAGATACAGCTCATATACAGATGCAGCTCCATACAGATGCAGCTCCATACAGATGCAGCTCTATACAGATACAGCTCATATACAGATGCAGCTCCATACAGATGCAGCTCTATACAGATGTGCGTACCGGTGAGCAGGGACACCGCGTGCTGCTGGTAGTCGTGCGCGTGCAGCGCGGCGCTGCGAGCGGCCTGCAGGACGTCGTAGAGAAGCTGGCAGCCGCGCTCGCTGTTCTCCACGGGGTCGTCGCCCTCCATCGCCATCAGCAGAGGGACCAGGTGAGGCACGGCGAGCGGCCCGCGGACCACGGAGTCTGCAGAAAGACACGCAGCGTTTAGTTTTACTCTGACCCGTCTGTGGCGACGGGGCTTTCTTTTCTTCAGGCTTCACGCAATTTGAGGCCGGGTAAAGATCTCTTGGAAGACGAGCGACAATTTTCATCCATCACAGTATTTTTACAGATAAAGTGGAGGGAAGCTGGACGAAGCGTTCAGGGGCTCCAGAGGGAGAAAGCTCAAATTGATCACCTTCATACAATTTGTCATTTGTGGAAAGGCTTTCAATTTTACAAAAGCTGGACGGGAACAAAAGTCACGCGGCGCTCCGTCACCCCCCCCCCCCCCCCCCCCCTCACCGTCTCCATCGTTCAGCAGGTTCATGAAGGGTTTGAGTTTCTTCTCAAATAAAATGGCCGTCTCCGTGTGGTTCCTCCTCAGAGCTCGCCACGTCATCTCCAGTCGCATTATCTGCATGCACAAATATATATATATATATATATATATATATATATATATATATATACACAGCTTATTGTCATAACACTTTGACAAACTACGACATTTAAACGGCATCTATTGTCAAATGCTACAAACTTTTAATGACATTGTTTGTGCATTTGATACAAGGTCGTTCTTTATATTTGTGATGGAATACTATAATATTTTTTGTGGCAAACTATCCTATTACTTTTTTTTAAAGCATACTATAGTATGACAAACTTTTATATATATTTGCAGAAATTACAATTATTTGATAGTTTATTTACATTTAAATTAAATAAAGTATATATATATTTTTCTTCAGGGTACACTATGCCTATTTTTTGACATTACTTTTTTATTACATATAAAACTGACATTTTGAAAGATGGCATTTTTTACAGCAACTATGACTTTTTAATATATTGTATATGACAGGATTTCTTTGTGGCATTTCTTATGACATACCATCATGATTTATGGTTCTATACTATATCAAATTATAGCATACTAATCTATGTCTACGTCTTAGATATTTTTTAGTTTTAATAGCATATTAAAAGAATCTAATTTATGAAATACAATACAATTATATCAATCATATGACATATTCAACCATGAGTTTGTTAGACATGTATTATGGCATCCTATGACTTTTTTTACGATGTACTTCATGACAGACGTTTTATTTGACGGGGTTAACCAAGCGTACGTTAGTGACCGTTACCTGAGGCATCTCCAGAGCCTTCATCACAGCTGAGAAGGAGTAGAGGTTGTGGGCGTGTTCCTTCAGGGCCTGAGCCAATAGGATCAACTTGTGTAAGACGGTTGCCCTTTGGCTCACAGTTCCCGTGCAGCCGAGGATGTCCACTGCGATTCCAAGAGATACCAGATGATGCCTGAACAATTAGAGGCGTGAATATTAGAGGTGTGAGAAGGTGGAGGATGGAAGGTAGTTGGGGGACTTTTTTTCTTTTTTTCTTGCTTCTTTCTTATTATTTTTACTTACTTTATTTTCTTAAACATTTACTTTTTATTGAATCTTTCCTTATGACCAGACTTGGCCAAATGCACACTTCATTTCTGTTAACCTTCCTTATTTCAAAAGCATTTATTTCAAACTGTAAAAATACATAATTTAAATATTAAGTATAAAATAAAATAAAAAAAAGCACCATTATAAGTTTCCTTGTTTACCAAAGAAAAACCGTCCCACTGAAAACTGTAAGAGCTTTTTCTTTGCGACACCAAGGCTGGAACAATATGTCACTGTCAAATCAATTTCCCAACACTTTCGTCAACCCAAACAAAAAGTAATGTTTTAATAATAAAGTCAGCGATCGGAAATAACTTACAACCGGGACGGATTAAAACAAAGACATCGGGCACGAAATGTGCCAACTCGGCGTTTAGGTGAATTAACCCTTTCACTGATCTTTGCCAGTGGCGCGTACCTTTCTAACAAATCCTGTCGCAGCTGGCGTCCGTGGGGCAGAGTCACGAGCTCCAGCCCCGACCCGACGCCCATGAGCGTCTTCTGCTCCTCCGTCACCCCGACGATGCGCGCCACCTGCCACACGTCAAAGCACACACGGAGGCGTCAAACGGAGCAACGCTTCGATGCTGCCGCCAGCCGGTGGAGAGCTACCTGGCAGTCCACACTGAGCATGTGCAGAGCGGTGACGTCGGCGTTGGAGCGGTTGAACAACTCCTTGAGGGTCAGCAGCACGCCGGGCTCCAGGGGCCGGTTGTTGTCCGGCAGGAGCAGCGACTCGAACTGATCCAACTGGAAACACGAGGCCGACTCCACCTGTGACGGAGCAAGACGGATGTGACTACGTCTGCACACAAACGGGCCCTTTGGGATGCGCCAGGATCAAGTTATTACTAGATAGGAGTCGATAAGAGTCGTACATGGACGGTTCTATACAAGAATATATGCAGACTTAACAACTGTCATTCATTATATACAGGGTTCGTACACATGTTGACCGATGGATTTCCAGGACTTTCCCAGGAATTTTCCATGACTTTAAACCACATTTCCATGACCAAACTAAATTCTCGGTGTATACGTGAACATTTTTGAAAATGTAGTATTCAAACAATGAGAATTACAAAGCATACAATACAGCTTAAATGAAACAAATGACATTATCTCGACTGCTTCCTGAGCTGTTGTTGCTACGACCAGCGAACTTTCCAGTTAAGGTGCGTTCACTTGCAACGGGAAAAATAAATAATTGAGCCAATAGTATAAGAGCGTATACCGTTTGAGCGTCTTCCTTTCAAAAACATATGAATTATTTTACACTTGCCGTAAATGAAGATGTGATTATAACAAATTTCCATAACTTTTCCAAAACTTTTATGATTTACGTTTTTTTCCATGACTTTTCCAGGCCTGGAAATGACAATTTAAAAATTCCATGACTTTTCCAGGTTTTCCATGACCGTACGAACCCTGTATATAATCTAAGATAATTAATGGAAAACTGCATTAGAAACATCATTAAATGAAGAAACATGTCGTGTTTCTATGGTTTGTGATGAAGAAGCAGACACTGGCGAAACACTTGTGTAATCCTCTGAAACACATCCCCTTTGTTTTGAAACGTTAAAACCATGGACCGTATTTAAGTTCCACAAACATGCGGCGTTTCAAAATGCCAGTCCTCGGCTTCCTCCGCCGTCCTCTTCTGCGGCAGCGTCGGCGGGGTGGCCGACGCCCCCCCCCCCGCCGCGGCGCTCTCCTGGGCCTCCAGGAAGCCGAAGGAAGTCTCCGTGAGGCGGGCGCGGCTCTGCCACTTCTCCTCGGCGCGCAGGCGGTCCACGTGACCTTTCCTCTGGGCCTGCGGCACCTGGACACAGCGGCAAGAGGTCATGAACTCTGAGGGGGGGTCCCATAAAGAGGAGCGGCTGAGCGGCGATCTGTGATCTCTGCCTCACCTGGATGACCAGCTCGTCGTAGAAGGAGGAGTCGACGGCCCGGCCGCCGGGTGGGGGGGGGATGCCGTTGGCAAACAAGGTGGAGACCCTGAAAGGTTTGGGAGGAGCTCTGGGGTGCAGCTGTCCATCGGAACCTCGCAAGGTTACACCACCACCTGCAGGGGCGGAGGAGGGAGGTATGCGTCTGGGTTATGGGACGTCCACACACACACACACACACACACACACACACACACACACACACACACACACACACACACACACACACACACACACACACACACACACACACACACACACACACACACACACACACACACACACACACACACACACACACACACACACACACACACACACACACACACACACACACTTTCTGAGTTCCAAAAAGGATTAAGTACAAGTGTGTGTGTGTGTGTGTGTACACCTGGAAGTTGTCCCGTCTGTTCAAGGCACCACGCCCAAAACCAGGATCTTAGAAATACTACAATTGTAAGTGAAAGTCATAAATCACCTCCACTCCTTTAAAAAGTCTCTTTTGTTCAGATATAAGCGTTTCAAATAATTAGCTATTCAATTATATTTTATGTAAAAAGAGGCTTTTTTTCAAGGAAATTACTTAAAATTGAGTCTTTTTTTTACCCTTTAATTAGTAACAACACTCTTAAAATGAAATGTTTTATTTCCCAAGCTAAACAATGATGTTAAAAAGGTGCCTCTAGAGAAATAATATCCACAGAGGAATGAAAACGTCGTGTGCATTAGGACGGCGCTCGTCACCTGGGTGGGAGGGCCGCGTGTTTCGCGGCCGGGGGCTCAGCAGCGGCTCGCTGCCCGTGCGAAACACCGGCGAGATGGGGGCGGGGTCGGCGTTCTTCGAAGGCGAGTTCTGTGGAACGCCTGCATGGGGAAGAGGAAGAGGAAGATGAAAGACCACGCGGGACCCCGCTTCTTCTTCTTCTTCTTCTTCTTCTTCTTCTTCTTCTTCTTCTTCGTGTTCGGACGATTCCAAACCTTGTTCCTCCGGTGTTTTACAAGCATATTCAAAACAACTTAGCAGCTGGTTTATAATCAATCCTGAGGCGTGCATACTAGGAGAGGGAAAGCGAGTACTAATTGGTAAAGAAAAAAAAGCAGACCTGTACTGCAGCTGAAACACGTGTTTATCTATAAATAATAGCATCTGTGCACATTTAAAAGTGACCGTCGTGGTCCAGAGATACGAGCCGCCCCGACACAAATACACCCGGTGCTTAAATACAGAAGAAGAGCTCCACATGAGTCACAAGCGACGCCCACGCTGCCGGGTCCGGGTCCGGGTCCTGGTCCTGGTCCTGGTCCTGGTTCTGGTTCTGGGCCGACGGACACGCACACGTACCGGTTCGCAGGTTGCTGTCGGACTGGGCGGACTGGAGCGACGGCCTCCGGCCCACGTTCTCCAAGTTCGCAGGCTGGCTCCCGCTCCTGTGACGCAGAGGAACACAGAGCGGGAGAATATTTCATTTGAGTTTGTTTCAGCGCTTTACACATTTTAAGTCATGTTTGATATATTGTTGGAAACTTTATTCTTTGCCTGCAACACGTTGCATATTTCAGCTAAAATAAGATTTTTAATGAATGAATTGGAGTTTAGAGGTAATGTGTGTCTCTATTTAACATTAGTTTGTGTTTTTACGGTTACATTTAAAGTACTTTTTCCTTCCAAGAAACCTTTTAGGAAAATATGACATTTAAGCAGATTCGCAAAAAAGTATTTTTTTCAAATATTTCTTGTTTTCTCAAAATGTTAGAGGTTTTTAAATTATTTTTTTAATGTGATTTTAGGCACACTTTCTAATGGGGCACACTGTTGAGGGTTTACAAGCTTGAACAATTACTTTAAAAAAAAAAAAAATCAAATTAAGTTTTATAAATCCGTTTTAAAGCCATGTCTCGGAACAGTTTGTGTTTTCCAGAAGAAATCTATTAATTTAAGTGTGTGTGTGTGTGTGTGTGTGTGTGTGTGTGTACTGGTCTACATTTCAACAGACTCCCCCCCACCTCAGCAGTGGGTTGATGACCTGCAGTGCGTCGGTGTGTGCAGAACTGAAGCTGCGCCTATGGTTGGCGTGTCTTTCCTTCCCTGCACCACCGTTACTATGACTACTCATAGTGCTGCTGCTGATGCTGCTGGTGGTGGTGGGATCTCCATGTCGCTCGATGATGACACGCAGAGGAAGGGTCCGTGTGATCGGGTGAAAGATCACGGCGCCAGAGGCCTGGGAGATGGGCCGCCGCCCGCCCACGTAGAACCGGATCAGAGCGGGAACGTTGTCGAAGCGATCCTCCTCGAACTGGAACAGCTCCCGGGAGTATCCCTGCCACACAGACGGAGGCACGGCGTAACACACCCAGCAGAGGACAGGAACAGGACGACTACACAGGGTTCTTACACATTTTGACCAGTGGATTTCCATGACTTTTCCATGAATTTTCCATGACTTTCAAACAAATGTCCATGACCAAACTGAAATCTCGGTATAAACATGAACAATTTAGAACATGTTGCGTATTGAGAGCGTATGCCGGCTTATATTTTGAGGGTCTTTCTTTAAAAAACATGAATTATTTCAAACTCTGCGTAAATGAACATGTGATCATAACACATTTCCATGACTTTTCCAAAACTTTATGATTTAAGTTTTTTCCATGACATTTCCAGGCCTGGAAATGATCATTTTAAAATTCCATGACTTTTCCAGCTATTCCATGACCATACGAACCCTGACTACAACTAAAAAACTTGTTTTGAGTAACAATGCTAGAAAGGTGGATGTTGCAGCTCGCAGCTTCGTGGAGGTCAGAGGAGACTCATTGTAGTCGACATAGACCCTAAATCACATTATTATTATTTTGAAAAGCATCGAAAAGTCAAACAAATTCTCAGATCCCTCTTACAGCGTAAGCCGCCTCTCCTCTTGTGATTTGAGAAGCATAAATAGATATTTTGATAAGTTCTGTTGCATCACCATCCATTAGAGTCCTTTATTTAAAGCCGACAGCAGCTGCGACTTTCCAGAGCAACAAACAGGAAGTGGGCGGTTTGATAAACAAGATTGTTTTTTAGTTTGATGAATTGTAATGTACTTACTTTAAATATCAAATATTTTGTTCAAGTTCTTTGAAAAGTTGTTGAGTCTAGAAACTTTTGTGAATCCAAGGGGACTTCTTAAAATTACTTGTTTTGTCGAACAAAACTCAAAACAAATGCAACAAATATTTAATTATTTACAATAAAGAAGCGGAGACCAGTGAATGGTTTGCATTGGAGCTACCTAAACAATTCTATCAACTAATCCACTATCTCATGCACACGGAGTAGCACAAGTTGGCCGTACCTTTTTGGGACGGAGGATCACTCGTATGATCTTGAAGTGCATCGGCCCGTCCTTCCAGAAGCAGCTCAACACGTAGTCGCCGGGGGAAGAGCTGGAGTCTCGCACCAGGAAGTCTCCGTCCCTCTCAAACAAAGACTCTGCAGCCTGGAGACGAGTCGGCAGGTTAAAGTAGATCAACACCTCCGTGAAGGTCGGACTTACTGCAGGACGGTGACCTTGGACTGCATGAGTGTTAACTATGTGTACCAGACCAACTGGCAAGAGTTAGCTTAGCTTAGCATAACTACTGGATATAAAAGGGGAGAAAAGAGTCTGCCTCTTAAGATGAATGAGGTGTTATCATCTTCTCGTCTCACGACACGCAAGAAAGCCAAAAAGTGCATTTTCCTAAATATTAGTTCATCCATCCCTTTAATTTGTGGGTGCTTCCTGAGAACAGAACAGACTCCTCCTCTCTGCCTCCATCTCCTGATGGATGGTGGAGGTCTCCAAACTCTCCATCGTGGAATATGCCTAAATATGAACTATTGATAAACTCTGTCATATTCATTGAATGTATTTTAACTCTAATCTGTCCTTCTGTACACATTACATCTATTGTTCTCTCCATCCTGGAGAGGGATCCTCCTCTGTTCTCTCCTGAAGGTTTCTTCCCTTTTTCCCCCCTGAAGGGTTATTTGGGAGTTTTTCCTGGTCCGATGTGAGGTTTTGAGGCAGGGATGTCTATGTGTACAGATTGTAAAGCACTCCGAGACAAATTTGTAATTTGTGAAATTGGGCTATACAAATAAACTGAATTGAATTGACCCGAGCGGTCCTTTGATCACCTCTCGGCCCAGCGGGCCGTGGAACCACGCGTGGCTCGTCGGGTCGTCGGTGCTGAGCTTCAGCTCCTCCTCCAGCTCCTTCTTCAGCGAGTCCATGTCTCTCCGGCCGCCGAACACCTGAACACCGGAGCAGAGGCCGCCACGCGCTCGGTTACTCTGCGTGCTTTCTTTGCTCCCGTTTCATACGTGCGCAATATGGGGGGAAAAGCATGCGGGCAGCCACAGAGGGCGAGTGAGAGAGAGAGCAGCCGTGCGCTTAACCTCTTACCTTCAGCTGGCTGAGGTATGCGCTCACACTCCTCCTCTTGCTGAAAAACAAGGAGAGGATACATGATTTTTTTCTTCTAAACTCAGCAATTTTAGTAGCACTTGAATGGCTCTTGTTATGGTACTTTTGTAGTTTGACTGTTGAGGAAATGTTACTTTCTGTATTCTTGTTGTTCTTAGTTTGTACTCTAGGTTGAAATGCACTTATTGTAAGTCGCTTTGGATAAAAGCGTCTGCTAAATGACATGTGATGTAATGTAATGTAGCAATAAAAGAGAGTCACAGATAGCGGTGCAATGTTTTTCAGTACAGGGATGGAAGGCCACTGTCAAGGTCTGGATGTGTCATTAACACCACACACACAAACAGAGGGTCTTTTAATAGTGTGCCCTTTTTTTCCTTTCCTTTCCTTTCCTTTCCTTCCTCCCTAAGCGTCCACCTTCCTGTCTCTGTAAACACACAGAGGACTCGCAGCGGGACAGCCCCACTAGACGACCCTGGGCCATCACATGAGCCATTAGCCAGTCTAGTAAATCCATGTCCTCTCGCTGTGGTTTAACAATGTGGAACCGGTGGGTTCAGGGACTGCTGGAGGGAAGTGCACAGACAGGGGCACGACTTTTACTTGTTTACCGTGCTATGACCCCGAATAAAATGATACAACATGCACCGAAGCAAAACACAAAAACACAAGAGCAAAAACGACTTTAGTCAAATATAACAGTACTGCAATAAATCTTACATTGATTTTTTTGCTTTGGATAAAACTGTTTCAGAATGGTGCCGATCCGACATTATGGTCATTTTGGAGGCAGGGTAGCTTACGATGGTGTAAAAATAAACCCCATAAACTCACTCTTTCTTTAGAGATCCAGTCATAACCATGCCTGTTATCACACTGATAGTCATACCAACATGTTTTAAATACTGAGGTCATGAGACCTCCAGATATCTAAATAATTGAAATCTGGAATTTTTCCAAATTGAATTTAATGGTGAATTACATTGGCAGCGAGATTTAGAGCTGTTCTTTAATCAAACGGCCTATAAACGTGTTGCGTTTGAGTTTATAGGCTTACCATCACTTACCATCCTATATATAAACATAAATGCTGTTTAAAAGCTCCCTCAATGCTACTAGAAATACATGTATTTGAATGGTTGTTACCATTAAGTCTAAAAATACCAGAATGACTCTGAATGCCCATCACAAGTTTTTAACGGTAGAATAAAAGTCCCCCAAGGTTGTTAAAACCTCCATACTTATAATAAATAACCATGACCTTAGCTGTGTCTTCCTATAGCTTCTTTTGTCTGACTAACAAACCCAAATGTATTCAGTTTACCATCACATAAAGAAAAACAGCAAATTCTGAAAAGAAAACAGATATTATCAAATTATTTGCTCATAAATGAAGTGTTGATTGACTAATCGATCGATTATCCATACTCTGCAATACTGTGCTGAGCTTGTATTGTGTTGTGTATAGTTTTCAGTGACCTATATAGTCACGTTAAGTGTCAGAGTATCAGGAAAAATACTGTCAATTAAATGTAGTTGTATAATTAAATGTATGAACATATTTTAAAATAAGCACCATCATGAACTAAAAAAATCCAAAATACTATAAACGTTAAAACAGACCCTCTTTAAGACATTTAAACCCAACAAACTCAACACTACCTTCATAAAAGTGTCAAAATTAATGGTTCTGGAAATAAAATTGCAACTGTTCTAGCTGCAAGTTAACAATTAAATAACACTGCCAGACACACGTACACTTAAACCCGCAGCTGGATTACAGCTGTGTGGGATGCGTTACAGGTTGCGTGCAACATCCGGTTTGAGGGGCGTTGGTCAGGCGACACAACAGAAACACCTGAGCGCAGACACAACCTGACACTTATATTCCTCAGTTTAAAATATAGCGAAGTGGGATCATCACATTGAACTGGCCTCGTGTTGCTGCTCTTTTGTGTCAAGATTGTGCAACAGGTGACGTTATGCTTCAGGTAAAAAATTTTTTTAAAAATTCAAAAAAAAAAATTCGCATCTCAAAAGTATAAAAAGTGCGATTTTAACAGTTTTCGTGTGTCAGAAATAGGAATACAAGTTTTTTTTATACATTTACTGCACACCCAAAGTTAAACTTCAATAAACACCGAAAGTCTCGCGTTAATTAACGTGAAGATAGCGTTCAACCGTCGCTACAAAGAGCTTAAAGTGAACCGTCCTACCTGAAGGTCCTCTTCACAGCTCGTGCGTCCCGGACATGTTGGTTTTTTTAAACTAAATTGACACCGACACACAAACAAAACAGCTGCGGAGCTGCAACGTTCAAGTCTTCTCCCCCGTCGGTCCCTCCCAGCTCCCTCCCAGCTCCCCCTTCTCCTCTTCGCCCTCCTCTCCGCAGTTTTCAGACGAGTTCCCACAAGTTCTCCCGAGCTCCGTGTCTCCTCGCCCCCCCGCCCCGGGGCCCTGGTGCTGAAACGCGGCTATCTGCTCGGCATTCCTCGGATACCGACACACGGACAGCCGAGCTAACGCATCACCTGGCTGCAGGGCGGCGTGTCCCCGGGACAGATCCCCACGTGGGACCGATTAAAACTGGTCTCCCGCAACATGTTAAATCTGACTCGAGTTTCATGACACACACTGAGAACCACCGCCTGCTGGCAGCCACACAGATTTTTCCAATATATTTATTTATATTTATTTATGTATATATATATATATATATATATATATATATATATATATATATATATATATATATATATATATATTTATACATGTAATATATATATATAAATAATATTATATATATATTATATATCATGTTATATATAATATTATATATATATATTTAATATATATAATATTATATATATATTATAAATATACATATATAATATATATAATATATTTATATATATAATATCATGTTATATATTATATATATATATATTTTATATATATATATATATATATATTTTTTTTTAATTATCAATAATTTTCTGTTAATGAGAACGTGTAACTGTTTCCGCTCTCCACTCGGCTCCTGTGAATATGGTACCGCGCATTGATATGACTGCGTTGTGCGGTTAGGTGTGTTTTACTGTTCACCTGGATTCGAACGTTTCTCAGCCAATCAGAGGACCGGGACGATCTCCTACACTTAGCCCTACATGTCTGGGTTGCAACCTTTTAGTATGCAGCGCCTAATGTCTGCTGAGCAGAGATGTGCCTGAACTTGACAACCAGCCTCCGTTTACACACTAAAAGTACTTGTCAGTTGTATAGCTACATTTTGCATGAAAGGAAACACCTTTTAAAATGTAATCTAAGTGTAACTACACTGTTGTTTCACATACCTCTTATATTATTATTAAAGATTACCATAGCCTTGAAGATAATTTGGGTTTTGTGTGCAGTGGTAACACATGGCTCTTGGGCCGCAACCAGAACCTGTATGAACAATTTTTGCGGGAAATGGTTCATTCTCAACATAATGTAGGTCCTGAGTGTGTTTTATGCTGTTGATAACAATGTGAGCACTTCAATGTTTACAACACAATACAGCTACATAGTACAGGCATCAGTGAAATGATTAATATGTGTTGCAGCTCAGATTCTCAACTATGAGAGAATATAAATTGTCTTTAAGCTGGCATTGTTTTTATTA
The DNA here is from genome assembly GCA_036178185.1 of Liparis tanakae. Lineage (NCBI taxonomy): Eukaryota > Metazoa > Chordata > Actinopteri > Perciformes > Liparidae > Liparis > Liparis tanakae. Next base: position 3,902,998 of record CM070110.1, read on the forward strand.
AATGCTCAATACTAACTTCAGATTCTGCCCACCTGTCAACCTGCAGTTGGGCAAAATTCTGCTCTTTAAATGATTGACAGACATGTCATTTCAAGCAGAAATGCAAATGTCACCGCAAGCATCTACATTCTGAGGATGTGTTGACTTTCTTTGTCACAGTGAACTAGAACCAGTCAGACTAAAGCCACTGGAACTGGGAGTTTCTTGACATTTGTTTTTGTTTTTTTAGGACCACAAGCTGACTTAATGTCCTCTAAACCATGAGCACATGAAACCAAAGCTCTCTGCATGGTTAAGTAGCACCATGGGAGGGACTGGGAATGAACATGTCCCTTTGTAATTTAGCTGAACGGGCCCTTTAATGCTGGAGGAGAGCCTGCAATAAACCTTCCCTTTAAGGGCGACTTCAAGATCAACAACTTCCAAGAACACACACACTGGGCTTTGTCACTCAGGCCTTGACCGCTCACTGGGGAGGAAGTGTGACTAAAATATCAAAGTCCCAAGGTGTGTCGTGCACTGTGTTAATCATCAAAAAGCAGCTGTTCGCCTGTTCGATGGAAGAAAGCAACGTAATTATCATGACGTCATTATATACCCTTAAATGCAATTAATTTACAGTGTCCAGGGAGTACACTTCACCTAGTGCAAACTAATGTTACGAGGCACCAGTTGATTATTAGCCAACCGTGAACCTGGAGAAAGTGGGTCACACACGCAGGCACGCGCACGCGCACACACACGCACACACACTCCATCCTACCTGTGTTTGCTGTCCTGGAGGCGCTCCTCGCTCACAGCGTTGTCCTCGTTCAGTGGGCGGAGCTGGGAGCAGGAGGCGGAGAGGCGGGGCTTCTTATCGGCGCGCAGGAGGCGGGGCATCATGCTGTGACGGAACAGGTCCTTCCTCGGCTTCACCTGCAGGGAAATGGTTGAGACCCAAACAGTGTTTCGTGATGATTGCATTGTGTTTTTATGTATTTAAAGTGCTGGAGGTGTTACAGTTGACTTGGTGGACTCACCAGATCAGTAGAAGAGCCCAGGGAGTACTTCCGGCTCACTCTGCGCTCCACGTGCACACCTGAGAGGACCACAGGACATTTGAAAGGAATACTTTGACGTTTTAGGGGAAATATGCACGTCTGTTGTCCTGCAGAGTTTAGAAAGAGGACATGTTGGGTAGATATGAAGCTGAATTTTAAAAAGATGTCACATTTTAATTGGTGATATTTAGATGTTCTGTTTTTTGTGTGATGATGTGTCCAACTGTTTCTAGTCACAAAGCTAATAATTAATATATTCCCAAAATATTGAACTATTCCTTTGTGTGCATGTATGAAATACGTCAATATACAACATTGTTTAAATGATGACAGCGTCATTCACTCAGGCCTTACTCTCCAGATGTTTACATTAAAATTATTAAACTTCTTTAAAACACATTCAGAAGGAACAACTAAAATACCTTTTAGTAAAATGTTGACGTAATAAACAGGTGTGTAATAAGTGTAACTTGCTTAGCATGAATGTTTTCGACAGCTACTTTTCTTTTATAAATATGGCTATATCATTTAAAAACATAAATAATCGACCTCAATGTGTCGGACACATAATTTTTCATCTTCTTAATTGTATTGCCAATTTCAGACTATTTAATTTAAGTAGCATGAATGAAAGTCTTTAAGATGGCCTTTTCTAGGTAAAATTGTAGTGTGGAAGACTGTTTGCAACTCAAAAATAAAATACTCTTTACATCGGTTGCTCTCCGAGATGTACCAGTGATGCTATGAGCTTGAGTCTCATGGGCACCATCTCAGTTAAATACAAAGCCCAGCTGAGACTTGAACATTTGAACTGATGATGCAGGAAATGTAAAGGGATATTTAAAAAATGTGAAATGACACCCAAGCCAGGATGATAACAAACGTCATTTTACTTTTAGTCACTTATAGGACTAAGATGCACTACCATGCAACATGCTTCCACTTGACAAACAGTACATTATAACATGTTCCTAACGATTTCAATATTGGATTATGGGCCAGCGAGTGTCACCAGAGTGCGGCTCCAGTGTCTGCCGGTGTCTCGCCAGCTGGCTGAGGATGGTGTCCCTGTGCGCGGCGTCCTCGACCCCTGAGTCCTTCAGCTCTCCGTCCGTTACACTCAGCAAACCCTGGAGAGGAAACCCCGGGAGGGAGGAGGCAATACAGAGGAATTAAGGGTTATGAAGATTGGAGTTATTACATTACATCACATGTCATTTAGCAGACGCTTTTATCCAAAGCGACTTACAATAAGTGCATTTCAACCTAGAGTACAAACTAAGAACAACAAGAATACAGAATGTAACATTTCCTCAACAAAAGTACCATAATAAGATATTTAAGAGCCACTGAAGTGAAAATCTGTGTTTTAATCCAGTTATAGTTGGAAAAGGTGCGTTTTCAGTTTCCGGTGGAAGCTGTAGAGACTTTCTGCTGTCCTGATATTCCACGATATTAAGACACTCACGTACCTCCAGACCATAATATTCTCCCTCGAGTGTCTTGGTGTACTGGGGCAGGCCGATTTGTTTCAACCACCAGGCGATGGAGCGGTTATTCATGTCTGAACAGCGGAAGCAGGGGAGACACTGGTTACATACCAACACACACACACACACACACACACACACACACACACACACACACACACACACACACACACACATGCTTGTACATGTTTTCTTTCTCCAGAAATGTCTGAATAAAGTACTAATGAAAGAGTAAAGTGACATCAGCTTACTGTAGGAAATCAGCCAACCAGTCCAATAAGCAGAGAGCCTCGTGCTGTCTGCCCTGCAGCAGTATGTGACACCTACCTGTTGGCCGGGTCCACCGAGGGCCACGAGGGCTCCTCTCCTTCTCCTCGCAATATTTTTTTTCTATCTCATAACGCCTCTTTCTCGTCTCCCTCTCCCTCGGGGGTTCCTTCCTCCTTCGCAGCCGCTCTCCTCTGAGTTTGCAACTGTCTCTCACTCGCTCATCGTGGTGAGGGTGAGGGTGGGAGTCCGCTCCCCCTCAAACCTGCAGGGTCTCCCACAAGGCCAATCACATCGTGCAGTGGGCACATGGTCGGTGCCCCGCGGACGACAGCCAATCACGGCGCGGGAATCGGACAGAGCTCTCAGCTTGTCAGGGCAGGTCGAGGCCTGTCATTAGAGAGAGAGATAGAGGGGGAGAGAGAGGTAGAGTTCAGGAAAACAAGAATGGGGGATATGAAAATGTAAGACTGTTATTATGTCAGCAGCTGGAGGAGACAGGGGGACGTGAACAAGGCTGACACCTGGTGTTGAGATAAAAAAGTGACTCACAGTCGACTATGAGGATGCACGCTCAGAGGGAAGTTGTTTTGTATATTCGGTGACTGGTGACAGACGAGTAGCATTGGATTTGAATGACTTAGGTGTTTACAGGCAGGGAATGTAAAGAAAGATGCTACCGGGCATAATGGGTAATGTAGGATCATTTTTGTATAGCTTGATGCATTCTGTGGTCTAAAAGTTAGGATATCTCCGTATCTACTGCTTCTATTTTGGCTATTTTTTGTTTAAATGTCTTTTACAGGTCCCCCAACCTTAGGTATGTGTAATACTAAATCCCGGGAGTGCCATTTTAACCCTTAGCGACTTGTTTTTGTTTTTTAAGGGAATAGGGATCTTTAAACATTTTGATGAATTTGACCTCCACAAATTTCATCAACAGGTCATTTGACCACATTGGAAGTCGATAACGCGGTTCCCCACACCGTTGTCTTTTAATGAACTCTCTTACTTTTACTGCACAAACACACAGCCTCTCACTATTCTATCCGATTTCGCGATACACAAATAATACAAACCATCGTACAAACTTTGCTCGTATCTCCCCAGCGTGCACCACCCAGCAGCAGCAGTGCTGTGTGTGTGTGTGCGTGTGCATGTGTGTGAATGTGAGGGTGCGTGAGAGGAAAAAGGAAGTTGCAGGATGAAGTTAAAAGTCGTCGACGCAGTGCAGCGCTGCAGAACACCACGGAAGAGAGGCAGAAACGAGAGCGCGGAGGTCTGACAATGAGTTAGTGAAAGGAGAACTTTGTGGCGGCAGACGGAGAACTGAGAGGAGAAACCGAAGGTAAGAGCTGATTGTGGTCCGACGCAATTTATTAGTTTTTCTCGTGGAGTTGGGCCTTTTTTTGGGGTGTTATTCTACGAAGTTTCAAGAGGACCACCTTGTGTTTCACTGAAAAGGCCGAGAGAGGAGCGACTGGAGGCCGACTGATGAGCTACTGATTGGGTTTACGACTCAATACAGCATCAATAACCTTCGTGTCCAGGTTCCAGTTTACTGAGGATGATAGAAGTTTAACTAATTCAGTGTGAACTCACTCGCTCTAAAGAGGCTTTCTGTTCCTGGCTTCCTGTGAAGTTAACTCTTCTCTCAACGCCAAGTAGAGCGTTAACTTGATCTTGGAGTGACTACTGGTCGAGGTTCAGAGGGATCCAGTGGTGGTGGTGTGAGTGTGTGAGTGTGTGTGTGTGTGTGTGTGTGTGTGTGTGTGTGTGTGTGTGTGTGTGTGTGTGTGTGTGTGTGTGTGTGTGTGTGTGTGTGAGGATATGTCGATCAATCGAGCGATCTGTCCCTCAGACGCCGAGATGGAGTTGTGGCGGCAGTGCGCCATGTGGTTGATCGACTGTCGAGTTCTTCCTGAGAACCACCGGGTCACGTGGGACGGCGCCAAGGTAAGTTCAGCGCACGCACCTGCACCCGAACGCACGTCATTCTGCGGTTCCTCGGTCTGACCGTGTGCTTGTGTGTGTGTGTGTGTGTGTGTGTGTGTGTGTGTGTGTGTGTATGTGTGTGTGTGCGTGTGCCAGGTGTGCGACCTGGCTCAGGCGCTGAGAGACGGCGTGCTGCTGTGCCAGTTACTCAACAACCTGCTGCCTCAGGCCGTCAACCTGAAAGAGATCAACCTGCGCCCGCAGATGTCCCAGGTAACACACACACACACACTCACACTCACACACATACACACACTCACACACTTACACACACACACACACACACCTGTTCCTGATCCATTTCTATAGCGAGTGTAGGGCAGAGATTGAGAAGGGGATGATGAGGGTAATGATGATGATGATGATGATGATGGTGACGATGATGATGATGATGATAATGATGACGAAGAACTGAAGAAGATAAAACAGCTGAACAGTACTCAAAATCTATATTGTTAGACGTCTTGTTTTCTAAAAACAAATAAAAAGGAGCTTTTCCAGTACAGGAGATACGAATCTGCACCTTTTTAAAGCTCCGTTAATGGTCTATAAGCTGTTACATCTGAACAGTTGCTGTCGCCATGGCAACTTCACTCCGCCAAGAAACAACCCCACACCAAAAGGCTAATTGTGCTATTTACTATTTTCTTTTTCTTTCTCGATCGAACGAAGAAGACGAGTGTCGCGTGAGCTTCGGAGAGCCACGCCAACGGCTTAAAGTCGTTATGCTAAGCTAAGCTAATCTCGCTGAACAGATCAGACACACAAGTTGTAATGAGTTGAGCTTTGGGGGAGCTGGGAGGCGGAGTGTGTTACCGCTGAGCTACTGAGCTAGCTGTTCCCCCCGTTTACAGTCTTTATGCTAAGCTAAGCTAGCCGCATCATATTTAGAGCAAAATATGAGAGACAGGAGCACCCAGAGGGAAGTCCTTAATTGTGTGTGTGTGTGTGTGTGTGTGTGTGTGTGTGTGTGTGTGTGTGTGTGTGTGTGTGTGTGTGTGTGTTTGTTTGTGTGTGTGTGTGTGGAGAAACTTTGGGAAATCCTATACGAGTTCAAGAGTGGTTAAGAAAATTCCGGTGATTAACAGAAGGCGGGAACTCACACACAAACACACGCACACACACACACACACACACACACACACACACACTTGGTGGTGTTACACAAGTAGAGGATCTTCCCTGTGCTGCCCCTGTGTGCTCTCCTGACTGCAGCAGTATCAGTCAGAACTCAACGTTTCCCCTTTTCTCATACAACAGTTCTGCATTTCCCACTGCTGAACAGAGAGAGAGAGAGAGAGAGAGAGAGAGAGAGAGAGAGAGAGAGAGAGAGAGAGAGAGAGAGAGAGAGCAGCTGCCTCAGGAAGTTATGTACAATCTGTATCCGACACGGCGGTCTGACACACCGTGCTCTCTGTGGTCTCTTGTGGATTCATACTGTGTGTTGGTTCTGAAATAAATGAGGCCTTCCTCTCGCTTCTTCTCAGAATGAGACGTTTCCCTGCGTTGTTCTCGGCTCTTCGTCTTTCTGCGGCCCGTGCGGCTGAGCAGTGTTCATGTACGCGTTGTGCACCTGTTACTTAGTGTCCATGTGTGAGAAAGGGAGGAGCTTGCAAAGCTTCACAATATATATATTTATGTATTTATCAATGTGGATGGAATCTGGATGTTTGACGCAATGGTTTTCTCTCACCGTCTGTGTTCCAGCTTCACGTTCATCTCCTATGTGTTCGTAACGCCACTTTATTTGTCTTTTTTAATGTTTCGTCTAATTTGTAGTGTGTGTGTGTGTGTGTGTGTGTGTGTGTGTGTGTGTGTTTATGCTGAATGTTGCCACAGGTGTTCCTGTAATGTTGTTGTCAGCCACCTTTTTATTTTGTCTTTTTTGCCGCCCGCCGTGTATGACATCTTAAATATACGTTCATGTTCCCCAGAGGATGAATCCGACTCACTTTGGTGATCCCCTGATTTTGCTTCTCAAATCTCAACATCTACTGGACAGAATATTCAGTTCATACATTTATGGTTTTAATGTGTACACTACTTTATTTTATGACCACCTGCAATATAATTTGACATTTCCTGCAGAAGCTCTGGCTGGCGTTACGTTTGTTTAGTCGACTCTGGTCAGATTGTAGTTTATAAATCTTCCGTGGATCAACTAACTGTCAGTAAAGTAACGTTTGTGTTTTTGTTTTTCTAGTTCCTGTGCCTGAAGAACATCCGGACGTTTCTCGGAGTTTGTCAGCAGAAGTTTCATCTGAAAAAGAGTGAACTGTTTGAGGCCTTCGACCTGTTCGATGTCCGAGACTTCGCCAAGGTACTGCAGCAGCTCGTGTTCCCACATCCGCCCTCCATCCGCGTAGAGCTCAGTAACGTATGGGGGGACGCGGGGCCCTCTTACTGCAGTCTTTAGACAGAAGCCAGACGCGTGGACAGAGTCCCGCCGCCTCGCTGCAGCTTGCAGATGCCCTCAAAGCCCTGACAGGAAGTACTTTGCTGATTCTCTCATTGAAGCGGCCGAGTGTACGGATGAATTCAGTAGTCTGCGGTTCTCTTTCACTTTTGCTGCTGAGTGTGAACAATAGGACATCTAAATGAGCACTTGTTGGATTTCCATGTCCGAATAAGAGGAAGCAAAGTCTTCAAGCACAACATGAGGCAGGAGGAGGACCTCGACTTGTTACAGGTGTTGTCCGATTCTGCATTCTGCATGGTGTGGTGGTGAACAGCAGTATTTACAGTGGGAAAAAAAGTTTTAAAGTAATATTTATTACCCCACTGAAACTATGCCACTATAATTTCAAGGTGCTAAATGTGATGCAACAACAACAACAACAACAACAACAACAACAGTGTTCATAGGGTTGACCTGAGGCTGCTGTGGGGGCCGCTACGCTCCCCCTGCAAGCTGCAGCCGCCGTGTGAGTGCAGAGAGGCGGCTTTAGCTAACCACATGCACTCACATGCACACACATGCACACACATGCACTCACATGCACACACATGCACACATATGCACACACATGCATTCAAATGCACTCACATGCACTCACATGCACACACATGCACACACATGCACTCACATGCACACACATGCACTCACATGCACACACATGCACACACATGCACACACATGCATTCAAATGTACTCACATGCACTCACATGCACACACATGCACACACATGCACACACATGCATTCACATGCACTCACATGCACACACATGCACACACATGCACAATGTACTCACATGCACTCACATGCACACACATGCACACACATGCACACACATGCACTCACATGCACACACATGCACACATATGCACACACATGCATTCAAATGCACTCACATTCACTCACATGCACACACATGCACACACATGCACTCACATGCACACACATGCACTCACATGCACACACATGCACACACATGCACACACATGCATTCAAATGTACTCACATGCACTCACATGCACACACATGCACACACATGCACACACATGCACTCACATGCACACACATGCACACACATGCACTCACATGCACACACATGCATTCAAATGCACTCACATGCACACACATGCACACACATGCACTCACACATGCACACACATGCACACACATGCACACACATGCACTCACATGCACACACATGCACACACATGCACTCACATGCACACAGATGCACACACATGCACTCACATGCACACACATGCACTCACATGCAAACAGATGCACACACATGCACACACATGCACACACATGCACTCACATGCACTCACATGCACACACATGCACTCACATGCACACAGATGCACACACATGCACTCACATGCACACACATGCACTCACATGCACACACATGCACTCACATGCACACACATGCAGTCATATAAACTCACATGCACACACGTGCACACACATGCACTCACATGCACACACATACACACACGCACTCATATGAACTTGCATGCACTCATGCACACACATGCACTCACATGCACTCATATAAACTCACATGCACACACGTGTTGCTGCTATATTCATGCTCTGAATAAGTGTTGCATTAAAAAAAAAGTTGAAGTAGTCCGGTACACTTCCTTCAAAAGTACAAGTTAAAATTTTGCGATTTCACAAACAAAATAATTGGGCTTTTTTAATGCGATTTCAACAATGAGTGTTTTCAGTCTGTATGCTAAGCTAAGCTAATCAGGGACGTACACGTAGAGCTTCTGTGGAAATCTTTCTCTTACACATTTCTTAGATATACAATCCCCACCCTTCTAATGAAACATAAAAGCGTGAGGCTGATGCCCATCTTCTCATCTAACTCTTATCTAATAAGTGCATATGACAAAATGTCTTTCTTTTTAGTCTGGTAATCAGATGGCGGTACAAATGTCAAATATTTCTTCCCCCTCTCAACGTCTTCTTCAGACTTTCACTTTCACTTCTCAATTCCCTCTCATCGCTGTCTTGAATAAAATTAGAAATCAGAAGGAAACTGTTCAGCAGTACTGACCGAGAAATATATTCTCTCCTTTGGACAGCATGTTTATTTCTTATCCCACAAATTTACAATCACAAAACACCAAGCTCTGACGGACTGTGCGACATCGTTGGGTTTGTTTTCTGATCACATCTCTCATGAAATTGGTTATCTCATATCACTAAATCATGATACTGCACTTTCTCACTCCAGCAGCAGCCGAGTGTTAGAACGAGAGTGACACCAGGTCGGAGGAGAAATATTCAGCGTTGATGTTTAAAGTGTGAAACAGCTCTGAGTCTCTAACATAATGTGTCTCTCTTTATTTTATTGACTCTGTGTGTGTGTGTGTGTGTGTGTGTGTGTGTGTGTGTGTGTGTGTGTGTGTATGTGTGTGTGTGTGTGTGGCAGGTCATAGACACTTTGTCCATCCTCTCTCATTCGTCCATTGCTACACAAGGAAGACGACTCCAGTAAGTAACTTCCTCCTTGGTTACGAAATCAAAGTGTTGATGCTACTTTTTTTTACTGACACCTTATTTTTTAGCATTTATAAGCAGTAATAAATAGTACATTAACTTGCGTTTATATGGAGACTTTCTAGTCTTCCGACCACTCAAAGCAACGCACGCACGCACACACACACACACACACACACACACACACACACACACACACACACACACACACACACCCCCCACGGTGTGAGTGATGTGTCAGTTGGTGATATAGGAACATTCATTGATAAACGGTCCTTACCCCTCCCCCTCTCTCCTCTGCAGGCCTTTCCCATCGGAGGGATGCACTCCGGATGACGAGATCTACAGCGGCCTGTCCGACCTCATCGAGTAAGGTCTTTTCTCCGTAACATTACAATAATAACACAACTCAAAGTCACTACACTTATCACGTGCAATATGTGACATATTATTACTATGTGTGATTTAAAACTGTATCCGAAACTGTACATATTAGCACTTTTCTTCATTGTGTACATATCCTCCTGAAAAGTGTTTTCTTTTATATTTTGTATTTTTTCTTTTTTATTATTAGTGTTATTTCTAAACTGTTGACGCACTAGATTTCTAATCATTCATGGACTGTTGGTCGAGGCACAAATGGCAAAATAAAACCTTGAATCTTGAACAAAACCTTGCATCTTCTGACGTTGTGCATCGTGTGCGTCAGCGACCCGGTGGACGGGGACGATGACTTGTACGAGTTTGTGGAGGACGAGGACAACGAAGGAGACGAGATCTATGAAGACTTGATGAGGAGGGAGGAACCACCTGAAACTGTGAGTGAAACTCAGATTAAGAGGAAGGTCTTTGACCCACAGTTCCACATCCAGAGCCCGGCCTCGGTCTGATGACCCAGATGAGAGTCTTCCAACAATTGTGGCCTATAACCCCATACAATTAACCTTTCATTTGCACCGTAATACAATTACTCGGGGATTTGCAAGATTAGAAGTAATTTGAAAATAAAGACAATTTTGTGTTGCAGAAATATGACTAATAAAAGCACATGCAGGATATGAGACACTGTGGTTGCTTGTGTAAATGAGGCGTCAGGAGAGTGATAAATAAAAGGAACTCAAAGGGGAAAATGCCAGTATTTTATCAAATATGTTGGACTGTTGTTTTGTGAACAAGCTGGCATCAAGAAAATATTGACCAACATATGAAAAAAGTCTTAATACTACAAGTGATGTCCTTTTTATAGGGAACATGTGTAAGATTAATGTCAAAACTATCCTCTTGTCGGGTTCTTCGTGCTTCATGTGCATCTTATGTGTGTGTGTGTGTGTGTGTGTGTGTGTGTGTGTGTGTGTATGCATGCAGCAGCAGAAGGTCGTGGTAGACAAACGTGAGTGCTGCCTGCAGGAGATCCGACAGACGGAGGAGAAATACTCCGATACACTGCAATCTATATTACAGGTGTGCACACGCATGTACAAAGGCACACACACACACACACACACACACACACACACACACACACACACACACACACACACACACACACACATTTAAAGGCAAAGTGACAGCCATGTTTTCTATATGTGTGCAGCACTTTATGAAGCCTCTTCAAAGGTTTCTCCAGCCTCCAGACATGGAGAGTATCTTCATCAACATAAAGGTACGGGAGAAGATGATGATGTTTAATACACACTGGACAGTTCAAGTTTATCTTCATGTATTCATCAGCCTTCTTCTTCTTCTTCTTCTTCTTCTTCTTCTTCTTCTTCTTCTTCTTCTTCTTCTTCTTCTTCTTCTTCTTCTTCTTCTTCTTCTTCTTCTTCTTCTTCTTCTTCTTCTTCTTCTTCTTCTTCTTCTTCTTCTTCTTCTTCTTCTTCTTCTTCTTCTTCTTCTTCTTCTTCTTCTTCTTCTTCTTCTTCTTCTTCTTCTTCTTCTTCTTCTTCTTCTGTAGGATTTGGCAGACACCCATCGCAATTTGTTGGAGGAGGTCCGGAGCTCCATCCTGGATTACGGAGCAAAGAACCTGCACCAGGTGTTCCTGAAGTACAAGGAGAGGTACACACACACAGACACACACACGCACGCACACACATGTTTTTTCTCTGTAGTACAGTTACACTAGGAATACATGTATGTTATAATATGTTATAACACAAGTCCCCCTCCCAGGCTCTTGCTGTACGGTCGGTACTGCAGTCAGGTTGAACATGCGACCAAACACCTGGACAAGCTTTCCAAAACGAGGGAGGACATCCGGATGAAGCTGGAGGTGAGGAGGAGAGGAGTTCGGGTAACGAGAGGCGCAGAGCACCAGATGTGTCCTTTCTTTGAGCTTTTAGATTCAGCCTGAACTACCGTCTCCATGAGAGGTGACGGATATCACAACTTCATACGTTAAAACACTTTTGCTTTGGTTGAGGGAGGTCTGCTGCACAACGACCTCTAAACACCAATGGGATTAACGGCAGAGGTCACTCTCTCTCTCTTACTATCTCTCTCTCTCTCTCTCTTTCAGGAGTGTTCAAACCGGGCAAATAGTCGACGTTTCACTCTCAGGGATTTACTCATGGTCCCTATACAGAGGGTCCTCAAATATCATCTGCTCTTACAGGTATGTTCGTACAAGGGTGGGTGTGTGTGTGTGTGTGTGTGTGTGTGTGTGTGTGTGTGTGTGTGTGTGTGTGTGTGTGTGTGTGGCAGTGATGTAAGTGCTTAAGTACAGATTTGAGGAAGTAGTCTTTTGATTTCAGGTCCCTTTATTGGTCTAGTCCACATTTCAGCTTTACTTACTTTTGAAATTGAGAAATGTAACAAGCCTTCCAATCAAATAATGAGGAAATAATCAGCAGATTAATCCATGATAGAAATAATCAGCAGATTAATCCATGATAGAAATAATCAGCAGATTAATCCATGATAGGAATAATCAGCAGATTAAACCATGATAGAAATAATCAGCAGATTAATCCATGATAGAAATAATCAGCAGATTAAACCATGATAGAAATAATCAGCAGATTAATCCATGATAGAAATAATCAGCAGATTAATCCATGATAGGAATAATCAGCAGATTAATCCATGATAGAAATAATCAGCAGATTAATCCATGATAGAAATAATCAGCAGATTAATCCATGATATAAATAATCAGCAGATTAATCCATGATAGGAATAATCAGCAGATTAATCCATGATAGAAATAATCAGCAGATTAATCATGATAGAAATAATCAGCAGATTAATCCATGATAGGAATAATCAGCAGATTAATCCATGATAGAAATAATCAGCAGATTAATCCATGATAGAAATAATCAGCAGATTAATCCATGATAGAAATAATCAGCAGATTAATCCATGATAGAAATAATCAGCAGATTAATCCATGATAGAAATAATCAGCAGATTAAACCATGATAGAAATAATCAGCAGATTAATCCATGATAGAAATAATCAGCAGATTAAACCATGATAGAAATAATCAGCAGATTAATCCATGATAGAAATAATCAGCAGATTAATCCATGATAGGAATAATCAGCAGATTAATCCATGATAGAAATAATCAGCAGATTAATCCATGATAGAAATAATCAGCAGATTAATCCATGATAGGAATAATCAGCAGATTAATCCATGATAGAAATAATCAGCAGATTAATCCATGATAGAAATAATCAGCAGATTAATCCATGATAGGAATAATCAGCAGATTAATCCATGATAGGAATAATCAGCAGATTAATCCATGATAGAAATAATCAGCAGATTAATCCATGATAGGAATAATCAGCAGATTAATCCATGATAGGAATAATCAGGAGCTGCAGTCCGACACAAAATAGCTCCACCTCAACCAAATACAGTAAAACCCTGTTTTTTAAAATAATGTATGACTTATAATCATCTCCTGATACAACATCTAATCCTTTCTGCTTGTTTCTGCTGTGCCTGCAGGAGCTGGTGAAGCACACCCCCGACCCCACGGACAAGGACAACCTCCGCACCGCCCTCGACGCCATGAGAGTCAGTGTGTTCGACCGCCGGCCTTCACTCAGGACTTGTATTCATACTGAGTGATGAACGCTCATCGGCTCGTGTCCGTGTCTGCAGGACTTGGCTCAGTGCGTGAACGAAGTGAAGCGAGACAACGAGATCATCAGGCAGATCACCAGCTTCCAGCTGTCCATCGACAACATGGTGAGGGTCACATGACCGCCTCGTCGTCCAGTCGACACAGAGCGTCGCTTTAAACTTTTTAATTCAATTCAATTCAATTCAGTTTATTTGTATAGCCCAATTTCACAAATTACAAATTTGTCTCGGAGTGTTTTACAATCTGTACACATAGACATCCCTTTTAAAGTGTGTTTGTCTCTTTTGTCTGAGTAAAACTAATAATAGTGATATAAAGTGATAAAGGTAAAGTAAACAACAACAACAAAAACAACAACAACAACAAAGAACAATTAGACAACATATCATTTATAAATTAAGGTTACGTTCGTAAAATGTAGCAGTCAGGTTTGTTGTTCTTTTATTTCATATTTCATTTCATACCCCCCCTCCCCATCTCCTCCATCAGACTCAGTCTCTCGCTTTCTACGGTCGGCCCAAGATCGACGGAGAGCTGAAGATCTGCAGCCCGGAGAAGAAGTCCAAACAGGACAGGTGTGTGTGTGTGTGGGTGTGTGTGTGTGTGTGTGTGTGCGTGCGTGTGTTTGTGTGTGTGTGTAATTTGTGTGTCGGTGTATACCTCTCATGTGTTAATGCCCTCTGTCTGACCTCTGACCTCTGACCTCTGCGGGTTCTTGGGCAGGTACGCGTTCCTCTTCGACAAGGCCATGTTCATCTGTAAGAAGAAGAGCGGGGAGACGTTCGAGCTCAAGGAGATCATCGAGCTGCAGTTCTACCAGATACGAGACGAAACCGCGGGGGAAAAGGACAACAAGAAGGTCTCTCTCTCTCTCTCTCTCTCTCTGCCGTGTGCAGCCCCGTGTGTCCGGCTCTAACGGTGTGTGTGTGTGTGTGTGTGTGTGTGTGTGTGTTTGTGAACAGTGGTCCTATCTGTTCCTGCTGCTGGACTGCAACGGACGCTGTGGCTACGACGTGTTCTTCAAGACCAGAGAGCTGAAGAGGAAATGGCTGGAGCAGTTTGAGATGGCTCTGTGAGTTATGAAGACACACACACACTCGATTATGGCGTGTAATCAGAATAAAGGGAACACTTTGGAGGAGTCATTTAGTACTTTAGCCTTTCGATGATGTGTCGTTTTGGAGATGCTTAGTGATTGGACAGTCTTCTATAATCAATATGTTTTCAGTAATAATGGATATCTCCCTCAGGAGTTGAGATCCGACGGACCAAAAACAGTTTGAAGTTCGTCAAATATTGCATTATCTCCATTATCAGTGCGTGTGAATTGGGTTATTTGGGAGTTTTTCTTGGTCCGATGGGAGGTTTTGGGGCAGGGATGTTTATGTGTACAGATTGTAAAGCCAGGGTTCGTACGGTCATGGAAAACCTGGAAAAGTCATGGAATTTTAAAATGGTCATTTCCAGGCCTGGAAAAGTCATGGAAAAAACTTAAATCATAAAAGTTATGGAAAAGTCACGGAAATGTGTTATAATCACACGTTCATTTACGGCGGGTTTGAAATAATTAATATGTCTTTTAAAGAAAGACGCTCGAAATATAAGCCGACGTACGCAATCAATACGCACAATGTTCTAAATTGTTCATCTTTATACCGAGATTTCAGTTTGGTCATGGAAATTTGGTTTAAAGTCATGAAATAGTCACGGAAAAGTCATGGAAATTCATTGGTCAAAATGTGTAAGAACCCTGTAAAGCACTCCGAGACAAATTAGTAATTTGTGAATTTGGGCTATACAAATAAACTGAATTGAATTGAATCCCCTCAGAATAGAAACAGGTGAATTGGGGGTGGAGCTCGCCGCTGTTGACTGACACTGACTTGCAAAATCTGCGCTGCGTGGCCATGTGTTGCGCAACACTATAGGAAATATACATGTTGTGTAGATTCCTGCTGCCTTCAGTCTCAGGAATACCAAATCGATGCTTCCTTGGCAACAATAAAACGTTTCACTTTCTTGAAGCCAGCTCTGTGAATCCCCTCCAAAAGTTGTCTAAAGTTCCTGTGTGCAGGTCGAATATGTATCCCGATAACGCCACGGCCAACAACCACGACTTCCAGATGCACTGCTTCGAGGAGACCGCCTCCTGCAAGGCCTGCTCCATGCTCCTGAGGTACCTCGTCTAACTCTGCAAGCTCTTATTTCCTTTCCCCCTTCTGAATCTCTCCGTCTGTCTCCTGCAGAGGGATCTTTTTCCAGGGCTATCGCTGCACTCGCTGTAAAATGGCTGCACATAAAGAGTGTTTGGGAAGAGTGCCGGTCTGCGGACGGAACCCAGGTCTATATATGTGTGTGTGTGTGTGTGTGTGTATGTGTGTGTGTGTTCAGTATTTCTAAATATCGGAATGATCACATCTCTCAAATTAAAACGTCTCTTCTATATTGCAGATCATGCTGGGACTCTGAGAAAGGTATTTGCATATATCGTTGACATTGTGGACGTTTTATATTATACGGGTCGAGGTGGTGAATAAGTCTGAGTTGGACTTCTTTCTTTCTCGTTCATTTTAATGCCGCTTTAATAGTTATTCCTCCAATTGGGTTTTTGTCTTTTGTTCCTTTCAGAATAAAACACAGAGGTCCTCTGGACATTCCAGCATTGGTGAGAAACATTTAATCTTCAATTTAATCTCCCTAGAGACGTTTCCAATTGAGGCTTTTTTATTAATTATTTGAATTGTTTGATGAATATGACGCACACAAATTCTCACAGAAATGGGAAGTGATGCATGTAATGAAGAAGACCACTCGCAGTGGGCTTGCAGAGATTCAATAAGACATATTACAAATATTATATTATATATTATCATGTTATCTTTTATATTATAAGATCCATATGGCCCCTGTTAGCTTTCAAAAAATATATTGAATATTATCTCATTCCCACTACTTCCGAGGGTGCAATCGGATTTTCTGGAGTCTCATAACTCGAGCCGTTTCTTTCATCTGTCATATGTCACGTGACACATGTCACATGTCACATGTCTTCACGTGACGGATTATTTTCCCTTTTTTGTTCTGAAATATAAAAGAAATAATGTGTTTTTATTTATTTTATTTCATAGATGTGTCATGTTATGTTTCCTCTCCAAAACAAAACCTCCTTCATGTTTCCTTGAAGGTCTTGCAAAATCTCAACGTCTCCTCTTCCTCTTCCTCTTCCTCACTCAGGATTTCCCAAGATGGAGGTGTGTGAAGAGTACTACGGCCTGCCTCCGCCCCCCGCGGGCTTCGGCCAACCGCTCCACCTCTCCAAAGGTGACCTCGTTGAGCTGACCCGGGCGGACGCTGACATGATGTGGTGGGAGGTAGCGTTTAAAACACACACACACACACACACACACACACACACACACACACACACACACTGTCACATGGGGGTAGGGGTGGGGGTGTCACACCTTATTCAGTTGTGTGTTCAGGCCCTGCTGCTTCCTGAGGTTCTGGTGTCGGTGTGAAATGCTTTGCTCTTTTTCAGTCTCTTTTTTGTCCTTTTCCTCTCCGTATCTCGTTCCACTTCCTCCCTCCAGGCGCTCGTTGTTATTTTTATTAATGCTCTAATGTGCATCCGCTGCTGTGATCCTGAAATTCCTCCACTGTGGACTAATAAAGGATTATCTTATCTTATCTTATCTTATCTTTTTTATGTATGTAACCTCCTTAATGCTGGTTGATATGGCAGATGGCAGCGTCTATAAACACTACATAAAAAGACAGATGACTATGAGCAAGCAGTATTTCCAGCAGTAAAAAAAAGAAAGAAAGAAGATAAAAATGGAGATGTGGTGTTAAAATATCCCCATGATTACTCATAATTCTGAGAAAGAAAGTCGACATTATGGGTGATGATTTGTTCAGAAGTGACTTGATCTTATTACTCATGTGTCCGTCGCGTTGACGCTGGGTGTAGCCGGTGCAGACACGTGATTGGCTGTTGTGTGTGTGTCACTCAGGGAAGGAACCTGACAGCCGGTCACACGGGATGGTTCCCCAGCCAGAAGGTGCAGCCCTACATCTCCGTGAGTACGGACAGCACGAGGCGACGTGAGCTCCTGAATAAACTGCTGTAAAAGAAGAACATTCTTTTTTTATTTTATTTGTAATAAAGCAACGTTTTCATAGAGCTGAGCACAAGAAAAAAACAAATGGCAGGCATGTTCAGTTAAGGTGGTATTTGAAGTTAACAACCAAGTGACTGCAGCCCTGTGTTTGAAGTCTGCCCTCTGTGTGATCTCACCCTTTCCCAGATGCTGACCTCTGACCTGTCGGGCTTCAGCTGGTGAGTATCAACACAAAGTCAGTCCCATGATTTGCTCACCAAACCTCGTTAACCTCACGGCTGTAATTATTCCTGTAATTCAGGAAGGAACAAGTAAAACCCCAGAGCTGACGCAGAAAACCCAAAGAGCCACAATAGCAGAACCAGAAAATTAAAAGCTTTTAAAGGACATCTGAGTCTTCACAAGCTGAATATATATATATATATATATATATATATATATATATATATATATATATATATTTTTTTTTTTTTTGTTTTTTGTTTTTGTTTTTGTTTTTGTTTTTCATTCATTGTTATTTGTTGCAGTCCTCTTGAGTTGACCAATAACTAAAGATGAATTAATACATCCAAAACTGCTTTAACCAGTAACATATAGGCTGATATGTACACATCTGAAGTATTCTCACAAGTGTGTACTTTTATTCTAGATAAAAAAAATATTATTCAAATAGCCCTCGTGGTGGAGGAGATACACCCTTTTTTTAGTTTGGGTATGTTTTTTTTCGAGCAAAAGCCTAAAAAAGAAGAAGCTGAGGTTAAAACGGTTAAGTGTCCATGTGATTGATTTAAAATGAGTTACTTTAGTGCCGCCTGGTGGTAACATCAGATGAAAATGAAAAAAAACGCATAAAGTATCCCTACTTGCATTTATAATCAATACATAAATAGGTAATACATATTGTATAACATAGTTGTAAGTAAAAGTAGTTGTTACTCTGTGTCAACAACTACAAGTGTAGGTTGGTATTTGAAGAGATAACACTTATAGAGAATAATACCGTTTTAATGATATGTTTATTAATAATAATCTATTATAATAATAATATTCATGTCTATATGAGGATGTATGAAGTTAGAAATAATATTATATCTGCAAACAGTAACATTATACTGTGTTAATATCTACTTCACAAGTATAGTATTTTTACACTTTTACACTTTACAGAAATGATAAATATAGTAATTTAAATGTTAGTACTCAAGAAACTTTAAAGCGAAACATTGTTACTTTTATTAAAACAGAAAATGTTGCTATTTCTTTTATTTGTACTGTTCAGACTCTTGCTTTAAGCACATACTAATGTTCTGGTACTCTCTGTGCTTGAAGGTTTGCAGGCAACATGGACAGAACCGCCGCCAAGAACCTGCTGACGTCCCGGTCCGATGGAACATTCCTCGTGCGGCAGAAAAGTGGAGGAGAGTTTGCGATCAGCATCAAGTAAGCCTTCGCAGGTTTATCGCTTTACAACATTTTATCTTGAGGAATGTTTATTTTCTGTCTCCAGATTCAAGATCACGGCTCAGTGTTCACAGATTTGATCATTTACAAGTTGAAAGATGGCTTGATATTTAGGACTGAATGTTATTAAAAAGTGATGTTTTATTTTACACGTTACAGTTGTATATCATATTGTTGAAACAGCTTTTAAATGACTATATTTTATTGTGAAGAAAGTCACACTGTGTTGCTTCATGTTGAAATGCTGTTGAAACAAGTGTGTAGCGATTCTCTTTAATTAAATAATCATTTTCCAGCACTATAGAATTATAACAATGTATGTCTTTTTCCGTCTTAAATTTTAATTAATATAATATATTTTGATTTTTACCAGCTATTTGAAGACATTGCCCTTTGATAATGTTTTTTTTTTACACTTGTTTGTTAATTAATTAATGGAAGAAAATAATCTTCAGTTTAATCGCTAATGAAAGTGATTGTTGGTCGCAGCCAACAGCTGCTTGTAAACCAGATGTCTAAAGTTTTAAATCACACACCTGATGCATGTTGATCTTCACATGACCAAAGTCATGCTGACTCAGCGATGTTGAATGATGACTTCACTAAACGCCTGAGAGCTCGGGTATCACTTCCTCTCAAAGACAGGACGGTACATCCTCTCCCACAAAGACCTCATAAACATAAAGCCTCTCGCATATGAAAGCCACTTCTCTTTGCAGAAGTTGAAAAGTTTTCCTTCTTTTTTCGAGAACATCAAACTAAACTACGAGCACGATTCAAATAATTCAAATACCCCAAACACTGAACTTTGCCTTTTTAATGTTCTTAATCTTAGAGCTCCCACTTGACTACAATCTCTTCCATTCACAACCTTCTTTTTATTCTTCCAGGTTCAACATGGACGTCCGACACATTAAGGTCACGTCCACCGACTGCCTGTACCGCATCAACGAAAAGAAAGCCTTCAAGGGTTTAGTCGTGAGTTTAAGAAGAAACACACTAAAACTAAACTTTTACACCACGAGTTATTTCCTCCTGTCAAACTGCATTTGTCCTCTGTTGACCTCCTTGACCTCTTTTAAATCTCTCTTAAAAACACATTTTTATTTAAGTGCTTTCATAAGGTCTACGGTCTGAATAGAATACATTCTCTTGACTTTCATCCTAATGATTATTTTTATGATTTTATATTGTTTCATTTGGATAAATATCAAATGTTTCTTATTTAGCCAATGTTGCATAACTTATAAACTATTCTAAATTGTCTTTTGCGACCTTTATTTTGAAAAATGCCATACAAAATACAGCGTATCATGATTATTTGTACCCCTCGTCCTCTTCTGTCTCCTTTTTCCCGGCGGTAGGAGATGATTGAGTTCTACCAGCTGAACTCTCTGAAGGAATACTTTAAGGATGTGGACACCACGCTGTGCACGCCGTACAAACAACCCGAGCAAAGCCACCCGCCGAGCAACACGCCGCACGCCACGCCAAACGCAACACTAGGTAACGTCCCTGTCACCTCCAACTATTACGACCTACGGGTGGTATCGATCTTCTGATCGATCTCGGAAATATATCGAACTAGAACGGCACTCGGTAGAGCGCATACCTTCACATATCACATATCGATGTCACACCGGCACTTTATCCATATTTATATTACAACCTGCACACACCCTGCACTCTTCTGTTTTGCACTTCTGGTTGGATGCTAACTGCATCTCGTTACACCAAGACTTGTACTTTGTCTAATGATAATAAAGTTGAATCTAATCTAATCTAATCTACTTAAATACCTTCCCACATCACAAGATTGGGCATTGAATTATGAAAATGTTGGCATTAACTGCATGCCAATGGGATATAAATTGACCGCGCTATGGAAAAAATAAGATGTTGACCTTTTCATGACCTTGACCTTTGACCCGATCGATCCCAAAATCTAATCAAATGGTCCCCGGATAATAAACAATTATCCCACCAAATTCCATGCGATTCAAGAATGACCTTTTTCATGACCTTGACCATGACCTTTGACCCGATCGATCCCAAAATATAATCAAATGGTCCCCGGATAATCACCAATTATCCCATCGAATTTCATGCGATTCGGTTGAATACTTTTTGACTTATGCGAATAACACGCACGCACGCATACAAATACACGGCGATCAAAACCTGACCTTCCGCATTTTAAGGTAATAAAGTCGATGTCCCTCATCAAATGCTGTAATATGGTCTGAAGCTCATCAGCGTTGCCATGTTGGCCCTTCTCCTGACAGGAGGCGGCCCGAAGAGCTTCGGCGTGGTGAGGGCCCGGTATGACTTCTCCGCCAGGGACCGCTCGGAGCTGTCGCTGAGGGAAGGAGACACCATCAAGATCCTGACCAAGAAAGGCCTGAGTGGCTGGTGGAAAGGAGAAGTGTACGGCCAGGTGAGCACAATGCAAACAGAAATATCTCGAAAAATATATCCTCATAATCGCAATAATGTAAGAGGGTTTTGTTTTTGTTATCTGTATTGCCTCTATTATGTAGGTACACACACAAAATCAATAAATATTATTTGGAATTAATAAAAAACAAAGAAATAAGTAAAAATTGTTAATAGTTTTTCACATTTAAAAAAATTATAAAATAACCACAAAGAATGAGAATAATATAAATATGATCGTCCGATTTATGTTTTCTGTTTGTTCAATAAATCTTAAGAAGACACTTTGAATCTGTAGACTACTGCCTATTAGTCTTATTATTGCCATTTCTATAACAATTACTCATATACTGTAAGCCTGAATAAGTAGATTTACTATTTTTGAACAAAGCTTAAATGTTGTTGTTTTTTTACCAGTATTATATTTGCGTATTTGCACATATGTTGTGTGTGTGTATATATATATATATATATATATATATATATATATATATATATATATATACATATATATTTTATTTGTATTTTATATTTCACTTTGTGCACAGTCACTGTTTCTGTTTCTTATATGTATATTTTATTCTTGTGTGTTTAGTTTATTAATGCTACTGTAACAACAAATTTCCCCTTGGGGATTAATAAAGTATCTATCTATCTATCTATCTATCTATCTATCTATCTATCTATCTATCTATCTATTTCACAAGTTTCAAAAAGTGCCCCCAATTTCTTTTCAATTGCCCCTGGATTTCAGTCAGTGGGAGAAACAACTGCCCCCTAAAAGATATGTAAATGTCCTACCCTTCCCCAGAATATAATATGGCTTGCTGCAGCAGAACACACACACACACACACACACACACACACACACACACACACTGGATCACATCCTGGTGTAAATCAATAAATAAAATGAACAGCATGTCAGGTTTTGAGGCAGCTGGTGTTAACCTGCGCTGCCCCTTTGTTCCAGGTGGGGTTCTTTCCAGCCAACTACGTGGAGGAGGACTACTCTGAATACTGCTGACGGAGACGTACAGACCCAAGCGGACGGGTGGAGGTCCCTGTGATACCCGACGTCCATCGGTCGCATTGAGCCTCATGCACCAGTGTGGCTGTGACCTGTGATCCAATGACTGTCCAGTGATGTGAATACAAGTGTTGACCAGCTGATCTGATGAATGCCTGGTTCATGTCGCACAACGAATTAGGGCGAGAGAAAAAAGGGGTGCTCAAACTCATGAGTGAAAAAGGTGACGGGAGGGGGAGGGGGGGGGGGGGAGTGTGCTGGTGACTTTTTTGTGTCGCCACACGTTGTATGGACTACGGTCATTTGATTGTTCTGACCACAAATCTACATAGAAATAAACATTTTAAGAGAACAATAGGTCCACCACTCTCACTGTCAGTGATCGGGCCCGATAATAATAGCAATAAATATAAATTGTCATTGATTATATATAATATGCCCATCATTCATGAACCAACTGTTTGGCCTGAACAAGTCTTCACATCTTGTGTGCTCTGCTGAGCCTTGAGTCTGTTCCTTGAGTTCTGCCTCTACCTGGTTGTCACGATCTTTGATACAATACCTGCCGTAAATATCATGATACTACCACGATACTAGAATTCAATACAAAACCATAAATACGATACTGGTATATTTATCTATAATAGTAATAAATAAAACAAATACAGGGTGATATTTGTGACAATATACTTGTATTTTGATCACATCAGTACATCCTGAGACAGCAGCAAGTGTTTGTTGCAATAAAACATTTTAGATCAAGAATGAACTACAGTTAAGAGTTTAACCAACCTAGTTAAATACCGTGGTTTCGTGTCGTGTGGGTTTGTGTCCACCAGGGGGCGCCACACTGATTTACTCTACATGATGCAGAGCTCTGACGCACTGCCCGTTTCCTCACTGGCTTTTATTCAGCTTTCTTCCAGTTAAATGGATTTGCATTTAATTAACGACGTTCTAGTCTTCAGCCTCCTGAAAGCGCTTCACACTACAGCGGCGGTTTAAAATCACATACTTTGAGCGTCTCAAAGTTCCCCTCATCAAGTATGCAAACTACTTTCTCCCAACATGGACATTTGGCCCGGCTCCTCATAGCTCACCGAAACGTTCTGGTATTTTTGGCGTACCATTACTAAATATTCAGTTTCCTTGATCACAAACTAACTCAATTGTCAGTCTTGTGCAGAAGAAAGTCAGAAAGAAATATTTCAGAAGCAGCAAATGCATCAAGTCCAAGAGAATCTTTATTTAAACTTGGGGTAAAATAAATCATCTTTACAACATGTATTCAGCAGTTATGTACAAGTGTGTACATCTTGTTGAGAAAGACAAGACATCTAAAAACAGACTTATAAAAAAGGAGTAAAAAGGCAACTACAGGAAGAAGGTGCATGATGAAGACGTATTAACACGGTTCCTCTCAATATACAACACGGACGCGAAAAAGACAAAGACAGACAAAGACCAGAGAGCCCTTTGCATCCGTCCACTCGTCTTCGGGGGTTAAAAAGCTCGACTGAAGCGTGAACGAGTCGAACGAGCATGAGAGGAACTCTGTGAAATTGATCACCTAACGGCCTCCTCTTCCTCCTCGTCTCATTGGAACGCACAGGGTCAACTCGTCTGCAGCCTTGTCGGAATAAGCTTCATCAAGAAGAGTTTAAGAACAGCAGTGAGAAAAAGGACAAACACAAAGAAGAAGAAGAAGAAAAAGTCAGTGGCTTAAGAGAACAATCATGTACAAAGTGGGAGGAGCCGAGAGGACGCGAGAATCGTTACAATGCGGCGAGGGTGGAAAGAGTCCTCTGATGATTGAAGAAGAGGGCGGTGGTGGTGGTGGTGGAGCCGGGCTACTGCGCCGAGGGGGAATGCTTGGTCTCCAGCAGCTTCTCCACCATGAGCTTGGCGTAGCGGATGCGGCTGGCCAGCTCCTTGCAGCAGCCGAACTCCTCCAGCAGGGAGAGCTTGTAGGTGCGGAACTCTCGCTTCTCGTCGATGTACGTCACGGCGCCCATCAGCGGGCACAGGATCAGCTTGGTGTGATCCTGAAGGAAATAAAATCACATTCCACAGCTAAAGACGAGTTGATTGGTAATTTACAGGGTTCTTACACAATTTGATCAATGGATTTCCAGGACTTTAAACCAAATTTCCATGACCAAACTGAAATCTTGGTTTATACATGAAAAGGTGGGAATATTTAGTATTTAAACAATGTGAATTCCAAAGCATACAGTATAAATTAAATGAAACAAATGAATAAGAGACAATATTTTGTTTGAAGGAATAAACACTTGCTTGGCCAGTACTTTCCAGTTAAGGTGCGTTCACTTGCAACGTGAAAAAAAGAGAAATTGCGCCGCCAGTATGCCGGCTTATATTTTGAGTCTCTTTCTAAAACATATTCATTATTTCAAACTCAGCGTGAATCAACATGTGATGACAAATTTTCATGACTTTTCCAAAACTTTTGTGATTCAAGTTTTTTTCCATGACTGGAAATGACCACTCTAAAAATTCTATGACTTTTCCAGGTTTTCCATGACCGTACGAACACTGAATTTATTTATTTTTGAAGTACCTGGAAGAAGTTGATCTGCACGGTGCCGTTGGAGAGGTGCAGGACGATGGCGCTCTTGGTGCGGAACCAGAGCGAGAGGTAGGGCAGCCGCGCCAGCTCGTCGCCGTCCCGCCGCGCCATGTTGGCGCCGGCCTTCAGCAGGTGCTCGCTCATGTAGTTGCGGAAGTATTTCAGCAGCGTTATCTAGGAGGGAAAGGGGGACGCGAGGATTTAAATAAAGCACGATGCATAATTATTATTTTTTAAGCGACGCGATCGCCGAGCTGCCGCCCGACCTTCTTGTTGTGCACCGCGGGGAACGAGCGCACGCTGAGGTAGGATTCCACCGCCGCCTTGTCGATGTACTGCAGACTGTCGCCGTCGGTGTACATGATGAGCCGCGTGTAGTCGTTGAAGAGCACGCCCACGCTGTTGTCACAGAGCTGGTAGCCTGGAATGCACATTTTAAAACGTTGACCAAAGGATCCCCTTACATAAAAGACTGTTAGAAAAATTGGTTTAGTTGTCAGTCGTTTCTGTTTTTTTTATTCCGTTTGCCTGGGTGAAATATCCCTTTCATGTCATCAATTACACCTGTGACGTTAAAGTACAAATTATCTGTCGTGAAAGAAATATATAAAACATGAATGATAAAAAATTGCCAACAATCAAATACACAAATATCTCACCTAATCCGTATTTGTCAGAGTAGTCGACCCATTTGCTGATCCAGAAGATGGGAACACAGGCGGGATCCTCGGCCTCTTCTGCAAACACAACAACAACGTCTTTGTTATTAGCACGTCGACGGGAAACAAACCTCGAAAAAAGAAAAGTGCAACATTCTAATAAAAAGGCGGCTCCGTTGACTCGCCTTGGCGGATGACGGGCTTCTCCGAGGGCTTGGCGGCGTTGATGACGTTGAGCTGCTGCAGCAGGTCCTTCAGGTGGCACTCTGTCGGCTCGGGATCTCTGCAGCACACCAGGAGAAACGGTCATATACACCGTACATGTGGACCGGTACCAAAAAGGCAAAGAAAAGACGAGTCGTTCCAAACGTCTCTCACCTCTGCGCCGGCTCGTCCTTCGCGTCCACCCTCTCCGTCCCGGCTGCAGGGAAAGAGAAACCCCAAAAATGTACGAGAATTATTCGTCAGCCAAAAACGTAAAACCATTAGAGCTATTTATTTTGACATTTGTATTTAGTTTTATTTTGAAGTATTATTGATTAATTGGTGCTTATATTTTTATAAGTTAAAATAGTTTTTTTCTTATGATGGTTGTAGTTTAGTTTAATATTGTGATTGTTGTTTAAATATATTTAGTTTTATATTAGTTTAAGGATCGGTTCACTGATTGGTAACAATAGGCACCTGTGGTTCTATGTAGGTGCGGGTAGCTTCAGGACCAGCATGCACCGGGGTGGCCGATGGTTTTTTTACCAGCGCACGAGAGGCAGCGTCAACACTTTGTTCTTTTTGTTTGTTTCGTAAAAATAAATCACCAGAATAATAACATGGAAAGGGACATTACTTTCTTTTGGCTGCGTCAACTCCGAAACCCCCCACGGTGCATCAGTGACAATTTGATTTATACCATTTTTGATTTCTAAAAGCCAAATGGCCACTACGACCTTCCTTCGACGAGCCTGCCGGTCGCGCCCGTTACCTTTGTTGTTGATGGCCGTCAGGGGGCGTCGCTGGCTGAGCTCCGCGGCCGTGGAGGGCGCGATGGAGAAGCGCGGCGGCACGGTGAGGCACGTGGTGGGCAGGCGCGACGGGATGTAGCCCGACGTGAAGTACTCGTCCTCCTGCAGCTCGGTGATGGTGGGCCTCTGGGCGGGGTCCGCGTGCAGCATCCGCTTGATGAGAGACGTCGCCAGCGGGTTGATGTGCTGCGGGGAGAGAGAGAGGAGTTGGGGAAATCAGATGCATACCCCCCAAAAAAAGAGCATATTTCTTGCTGTTATATCGTGTGGTCGAGCGTACCCAGGGGATGGTGTAGTTGTTCTTCTTGATGCGATTGTAAGTCTCCTTCAGACACGAGGTCTCGAATGGAGGCTTGCCCACCAACAGCGTGTACCTGAGAGTCAAGTGGAATATAGACGAGTTGTTTGGGGACATTCACAGCAAGAGACGCGATAAAACTCCCAGGTGTGTGTGTGTGTGTGTGTGTGTGTGTTCAGACTCACAATATGCACCCGAGCGACCAGACGTCCACTTCGTAGCTGTGGCCTTTCTTACAAAGCACCTCGGGGGCGATGTAGTTCGGCGTGCCACACAGGGTCTTCTTCCTCTCGCCATCAAACTCGATCTTAGTGGCCAAACCAAAGTCCCCTGAAGAAGAGGAGAGGAGAGTCAAGATAATAAAAGAAATGCATTTGTGAATACATGCACAAGAACATTTAAAAAAAACTCAACCAGGAAGGATGACGAGTTCTGGATGCGAGGGCTTTGAGCCGTGCTCTTAAAACCGGACCAACCGGTTGGTTTGAGTTGACACGTCTGCCCATCTCAGGCATGAGGCATAAAGTTTTAGAATTTAAAAAAATGTACATATTTTATCATCCAAAAGCCCACATTACCTATCTTGACCTCCATGTCGTCGTTGAGGAAGATGTTGCCCAGCTTCAGGTCCCTGTGGATGACCCTGTTGCTGTGCAGGTACTGGACGCCCTTGAGCAGCTGGGTCATGTAGTACCGGGCCTCCGGTTCCGTTACGGCCTTACGGCGCTTGTGCAGCTCCAACAGCGACTGAAACAGAACACGAATACAGTATTAAACCCAATAAAAAGTGTGAAACTCCTATTCTTGCTGCAGGAATTGGAGAAAAAAAAAGTCGCAGCTGGTTTTACGGATTAAAAAAACTTTTTTTTTTTTTGCCACATCCGCGGGGCCTGGGGAGGGACACAAGTTCGGGCCTACAGAGAGGTGAGATGGGGGGGGGGGGGTCAACAGAGTCTGCACTCACCCTCCTCCTGCAGATTTCCAGCACGACGAAGACGAAGTCGTCGTCTTCGAAAAAGCCTTGGAAACCGACGACGTTGGCGTGGTTCAGGCTCTTGTGAATGGCTATCTCGGAGGTCATCTTCTCCCGCTGGTGCTGCTTCAGGATCAGAGACTTGGGCACGATTTTCCCGGCGAAAACCTGGTTCGTCTCAGTGTCCGTGATTTCGTAGCATTTGGCGAAACCACCTTTGCCGAGGAACCGTCCCCTCGCGTACCGTTTCATGGTGCGCGGGTCCACCAGAATATCCGGGATTTCTTTGAGAGGAGCCGATTTGGGGTCGACATGTGCCGACGGAATCGCCGGCTTCGCGGTACCGGCGATCATTTTGGGGGTCGAAGAGCTCTACGGAGTCTTGTAAATGTAACTTTAAAAAAAAGAAAATCTCCCGACAGTTAAAGTCTCGATAAGGGATGGAAGTATTGTTAAACCCGACGTTAGTTTAGCCCTGGAAGCTAGCTTTGCATACGCTGCTGAATTCAAATCAAAACCAAAGTGAACGCGTTGAACGCGGACGACATTCAAACTACCGATACACGATACAATTAAATACAGATTATTAGACTTAAAACCAAAACCGTGAGATCTACGTGCAACTAATCGCCAGACCCTTCACCCGGTGGCTGCAGCGTTACTCCGTCCTGCCCTTTTGACAACAGCCTCTGGTACAAATTTAAAATGCTGCCTCGGTCGTTACGGCGCTCTCTGATTGGTCCGCTGGATTTGAATTCCAAGCCTTGCTGCAAAGCATCGTGGGAAGAGCGGCGCGACAACAGCCAATCACCGAACGGGGAAGTGACGTTCTGCGTTGTGATTGGCTGTGATGGCGTTTGCTGACGGAATGAGATTTAATCAAACAGTTTCGACAACTGTTTGATTAAATACCACACTGTCAATACTACGGTGTGTTTTCCGGAACACAGCACAGTTGACGACGTGGATTTAGAGAGAACATGTGATTACATGTTTAACTCAAGTCAAAGTCTCAATAGCACCGAGTGCAATATAGCAATAACTTACTTCCACATTTAACATGACATACTAGTCACATTTTCAAAAGTGAGGAGTCTTTTGGATCCATGACTTTCTAATTACCTTCTAGTTATCAGTGGTCTGCAAATAAGAACATGAAGCTGGTTATTTTCATTGCCTGCTAATACATTATACTGTTACAGTGGGATAACAATTTACCAGGAAGTCATGTTTTTGTATTTGAGAGTTAAAAGTAGAACAAGTTACCTATGCCGAGTTAATACATGAATCTACCGAGCAACATATAGTGAATGAAAGTAGCTGGACTTCAACCAGCAATTAAACATGTTGCTTACATGTGACACCAATGTGATGCAAACATAAAGCCCAATATGATAATAATATCTCTGGCAGGCTCATTCTGAGGAGGTTATATTTACTTGTGATACTTAAATCGGCTGCATTTTACTTTTCCACTTTTAAATTCCACTTTTAACTTACGTTTACAATGTGGTAGGTCTTTTGTTTGTTGATAACATGTAATCCCACCAACAGCTGGCCGAAAAGATAGTATGACAGTTTGAATTTGAGGCGTTTGAGTTTGTATTCTCGCCGGTAGGGGGCATCATTTCACTAAACACATTGTGAAGTGCACGTGGTAATCTTGCAGTACTACAAGATTAGATTCTACATTATTAATTTGCTGGTAATAACTAGTATTAACTCACTCTGCCTTGTGGGCGTTCTGCAAGTTTTCATTATAACTTTCAATATACACATGCCACTACTCCTACTCACTCTGTGACTGATAATAATAATAATCATAAGAATAAATATACTTTATTAATCCCTAAAGGGATAATCGTTATATCTCATTACCTTGAACCAATATGTCATGCACTATATTTTGATATTAGTATTTGTAATACAATTGTTGTTATTGTTTTACATGCAACACGTGTAACATGTCAATAAAAAAATGCATATGTTTCTGTTTGCCTATTTTTTATTTTGTACCTTTGCAAATGGCAAATAGTCACTTTGACTTTTTGTTATCTTAGCTCTCCAGCGGCAGCCATGTTTGTAGTAAACAAATTCAAACCAAGCGCCTTTTTATGACGTAATTGGTTACGTTACTGTGGATCATATGTCCGTCATCGTATGAAGCCGATTTGATTGGTCCGACCAATATCTGGTCGGAGATAATTTCTCCCCAATGGAGCAATGCCAGACCGAACTTCCCGCCCAAAAAGGTTGAGGGCGGGGCTAAATTCGGTCTGGTATCCAGGCAACCAAAGTAGTATGACAGCGTGAACATTTGAGCTTTGGCAGTGAGTAAGTTAACTTAAGAGGTAATAACCCGAAACATTTACAAGCGGACACCGGATTTACGAGGAGCATCGGAGCATCAGAGCATCAACTCTGGTGAGTACAACTGACGCATGCAGACGTCCGGGGGCGCTCAGCCTCAGGCTGACGCAGTTTTATAATTCGCTTTTAGTTGTAACGAGCTAGCATGGAAAACTACCCGGTTATTTTACCGGCAGCTCCCAATAAATACATACCTGCTTTGTTTATTACATTATTTTAATTAACTTAAATGATTTCTAGAGACTCCCTTATCATATCTACTATATCAGGGGTGCTCAACAATACGTCGATCGCGATCGCGGTGACCTGCCAGTCGACCGCGGCGTAGTATTGGTAGATCGCGTGACGGAAAAATAAATTGGCCCGCCCCCTGTAACTTTCTCTATAGTGCCAGATTACAGCAGAAGCGTGTCATTTCGGTCCGTGTACGATTTGATAGTTTGTTTTTTCGTTTCATTCCAAATACGGAATACGGAAATATCGTGTTTTTTTCGTTTTCCGTTTCAAACCAAAAATGGACGAAAAAACAAACTATCAAAACGTACACGGACCAACCAACCACAAGAACCCGGAATTGGTGTCTGCAGATAGCCGGGAGCCAATATCCTTTCTCACTGCTGGATGGTTAACCTTTTCCTGACACCTGGCAAGCCCAAATATGAGTGAAATCAGTTTCAGAAATACACGAGGGCAAAGGGCTGTCCCTAAGAAATATTATTTTGCCCCCGATAGCACCAGCAAAATATACCCCCATAATTTCCTCTTATAATTATGATAATTTAATAGGGGTTTTCTTTTGTTCTCTGTTGTGTGGTGTCTTGTATATATTGCCTGTGCTAGGTAGGTGCACAACAAAAATCAATAAATATCATTTTAAATTATAAAAAAACTAAGGAATAATGTATTTGTTAATAGTTGTTATGTTACTATTTAATTTGATTGTCTGATTTTGTTTGTTTTTTGTTCAGAAAATCTAAGAAAACTTTTAATCTGTAGACTGCTGCCTAATAGTCTTATTATTACCATTTGTATGGCATTTGCTCATATACTGTAAACCTAACTAAGTATATTTATTATTTTTGAACAACGGTTACATGTTATTTCACAAGTTTCAAAAAAGTGCCCCTGGATTTCAGTCAGTGGGGGCAAACATTTCCCACTAAAAATATATATAAATGTCCTACCCTGAGTGAAATGTAATACAAATGTAAGTAGACTTGTGTGTGTATATACCAATATGTATATTTCAGAGTAAAAGACACACCTGTCTGTCGCTATTAATACATTGTAACATTATTTAAACTCACCATTATTATTCCCATTAGGTGTTTATAGTATATAATCATGGATCCTCTGTTTTTGATAAGTTTTTATGACCGTGTTTGAGTTTTGACCTTAACCTCTTCCTCCACGTGGTTGGATTATGTCTCCATACTGTTCGTCCTCCTCAACTGCATGAGTCTGTCCATGTCCGAGCCCAGTCTTGAGAAGAGCTACAAGTTCAAGGTGACAGTGACACTTGAACTATTTTGTTAGATTTAATTACAATTTAAAAAGCCTCCATCCTTTCTCTCCGGGAAAACAGGAGCCACATGGTTTAGCCGAGCAAAATCACAACACAAAATGCATATTAGTATTGATGTTTCTACTTTGTTTAACAGTGAGTCTTTTTCCGTCTTTTATTGTGTATTGCTAGATTGCGGATACCCTTGTTCTGGTGTTTTTTCTCATCGAGATGTACATCAAGATCTTGGCCGTGGGATTGTTTGGCGGCCCAGGCAGTTACGTCCGGAACAATTGGAACGTATTTGATATATTTATCAACGTTGGAGAGTGAGTATCCCACAATGCCTTGCTGCGCTCATATCACCTGCAGAAGGAACGCCACATTTCAATTGGAGAAAACAACCTTCCCTCTGAGACACAGCGGCGTTTTCGAAGCAGAGAAACCTCAAAAAGTTTGGACGGCTTAACAGTTTAGAACGAAAGGTTCTCGGCTTGTATATATGAGTGGTTTCTGTCCCACAGGTTGCTCAGCTACTTCATGCAGCACCTCGGCTTGAACATGGTGTTGTTTCAAGTGATCGGGCCGATGAGTAGACAGGTGAGTAGACGCTTCACCCAGTCAGACGTTTCAAGTTTTTAATGTGACTTTTTGAGGGTCGATCGATGGCATACACCTCCCAAAGACGGCTGCTTGTTTCCATTTTGCTATGTCTGTTACATTTGAGAAGTAACAAGTCCTTGGCCATGTGAAAACTCTCCTCTGGGAACTTTTAGGACAGCCTTTGGATTCCAATGGGCATTTTCTACAGCAGGAATATTTCTCCAGGCACACACACAGAGATAGATCAGGCAATGCTATAATAATAATAATAATAATAATAATAATAATAATAATAATAATAATAATAATAATAATAATAATAATAATAAACGATGAAGTGTAAACCTTATATATGAGCATGAACATTATCTGGCAAGAACAATAATATCTCTTCTCTCAGTCAAAACTAGCTATTTAAAATAAAATCGACAAGGTGTCTAAGATTGAAACCTGTTTCACTGAGTAAAATGTAACATTGAAAAACTTTAAACTCTGAAAACATTGAACATTTTTAAATTATTTCTTTAAAAAAGAATAAAACAAATAATCTGCCAGGTCTAGAGATGATAAATCTAGACCTTGATCGTCAACAAAAATTTGTTGGGAGAAAAAAAGAAAAGAATCGTTTAGAAGTCTGATAAGCCACGTCAATGATAACTCCATCATCACGTATACTTTAATAATAATAATAATGTAATGTATACTTTATTTATCCCACAAATGGGGAAATTCGTGTCTGCATTTGACCCATCCTTCGTTATGAAGGAGCAGTGGGCTGCAGTGAAGCACCGCGCCCGGGGAGCAGCTGGGGGTTCAGTGCCTTGCTCAATGACACTTCGGGTCAGACCCAAAAGATTTAGATTCAACATTTTATTTAATTTGCTAAACAAACATAGCAAGCTGACATTTTTTTAAATTCTGAAACATTTATTAAAAGCCACTTAAAATACAAATTATAATTAATTCAGAAGAAATAAATATCTTAAGTTGTGCGTGACGGCATCTTTTCTTTGTCTTCCTCTGTGCAGGCATGCGTGACACGATGAACATGGTCGTGATGACCGCGCTCATGCACATCCAGACCATACTCAGGAACCTTCCCCTCTACTTGTTGGTGACCGTAATCTTCGGAGTGAATAGAGTCCAGCTTCTTAGTTTTGCTAGGAGGGTACACAACAGAAATCAATAAATATAATTTTAAACTATAAAAAAAAGAAGAAAGAAGTTATTTGTTAATAGTTGTTGTATACCCTCGTAGCTGTAGTTTGCGTGTCGCCATCTTTGTTTGTTGTTCTTCGAGTTAATCATCCGTTAAGAAGCCTTTTAAGTTTAATCTTGCTGTATGTTTTTTGTCGAAAGTCACGGTTAAAAAAATAAATGGCAAAAAGTAGACAGGAAGTCAACCACAGGAAGTATTTGCTATATATTTATACATATTTAGTTATTCATATTGTCGGTCAAGAACGAAGAGTGGCTGCCGGACCCAGAATGAATTACACGTTGTTTTTATTTCAATTAAATGATTTTGTGTAATAAAATATTCGTTTTAGCATCTCACATGGTCTACGACATTTTCATTCTGATAGAAAACGTTATTAATTTAATTGCTATTTTTCTGTTTTAGGGAAAGCTACACATGTCTACATTTACTTTCATGCCACATGTTCTTTTGATAACATTTGTTTTCATTCTATTAGAATATTTTTTATATTTTTCAATTCAATGTCTTAAGAAAATATATATTTCTACATTCGTTTTAATGTCACATGGTCGTCTTGTCAGAAGTTTTTTTTTCATTCTATTAGAATAATTTATTGATTTAATTGCTATTTTTATGTTTTAAGAACTTATACATTTCTACAGTTTATTTTATGCCACAAAGATATATATTTTTCTTACCACTTCCCATCATGCGCACTAGATGGCACCCGACCGACACGTTGCTGTGGCCCCAACTGGAGACCCACTGAGGCAAAGAAACCACATTGTTAACAAGGCCGACTGAGTTAATGTTGGTTATAATTTTTTTTTGCAACGTAAAAGTTATAAATATTATTATTAACTGTTTTAGTCACAAAGGTTCATACTTCATACTATTTCATTCAGTCAATCATTGCAATACAATAAAATATTATTCTATATAATATACAAAACAGAAAGACTGAAAAGGTATAGATAGGTAGAAGCAAAAAGTGCTTATATATTCCTATCCTAAATTATTAAATAAATCAGAAAATGTATATGTAAAACTAACAAAGAAAGAAAGAAATATATATATATATATATATATATATATATATATATATATATATATATCCACATATATCTTCCATATAAATACATTTCAATCGCACTTATAACCCTCAATAATTGTTTGTTGGGTTATTACATATTTCAATACATTTGTTTT
The DNA here is from genome assembly GCA_036178185.1 of Liparis tanakae. Lineage (NCBI taxonomy): Eukaryota > Metazoa > Chordata > Actinopteri > Perciformes > Liparidae > Liparis > Liparis tanakae. The sequence goes on from CM070110.1 coordinate 3,938,344, forward strand.
GCCTTCGGGGAAGAAGCTGTTAAAACGTGCAGTGTGAGAGAGTGAGAGAGTGAGCTGGGTGGAGTGAGTCAACATAACATGTTGGAGTTCTCAATTTAAACAACGTTCCTCTTTAATAAGAGTCGTATAAATCCGGCTGACTCAGAACTCTCCTCTTGCATGCAGAAATGCAGGGAAATGAAATCCGTCCCACCGCTCCGGGGCGACAGCATCCTTTTCTTTTCTCATCCTTCCTCCACTCAAAGTGCCATGTGAGCAGTTTCCTCCTCAAGGCCCCGCCGTGTGTCTTCGAAGAGCACGATCGTATTAGTGTGAGCGCAATGTGAGCGCTCCAACTCCCTCAGGGACTATCACATGTCTGAGGTTACCACAAGGTTTATATTTACAAGCTCCTTCACTCACTTAGGGTCAGATTATTACATCGTTTCTTAAAATTACCCATCCATGCCTGTGTGTGGCATCTCTCAAATATCCCCTCAAATAACACTCCCCTCCCCTGGTTCCTGCCTGTACCGGTTACCACGACAACCGCAGCAGAGAGGATGCTCGTGGGGCGTGTCCGTCTGTATCGGAGCGCACGTGAGAACGTCCGAAGAGGTGCACGAGCCGAGTGTTCCTCCGCGGCGGGACGGAGGAAAGTGGAGCAGGTTACCTCCCTCCGCCCTCGCCTTCGTTTCTCTTCCACGGTGAAATCTCAAAGGGGACGCGCCTTCATCCTTCTCTCACACACTGCATTTGCAAAAATGGCTTTTCTTCTCAGCACAAGATGGCTGTTTTTTTTTGTTTTTTTTTAATCAAAGACGAGTCACAGAGGAAAAGACAAGATGGACCATTTAGTTTTGAAGAGACAGAAACGTGACCCTTATTGCACCAGTGCGGCCTAAAAGATGGCGCAATAGAGTTTTATGGCAATAGAAATTTTCAAAAATATCTATCATTGGAGCAAATACAACAAAAAACAAATCAAGGCCGCTGTTAAGAGGAAAAACTTTATTGTGTAAGAACATGAAAAAGACTGAAGTGCTCTAGGGAAGGCACGGCCGTGTAGTTACAGCCAGAGAGACGCGTTCATTGCGTTTGCACACCGACAGCAGCGCCCACCCTGTGTAAGACAAACACGCGCTTTTCACTCGTCGACGTTATTGTGCAGACTTTGAGTCCCAGGAGGAGTTAATGCGTCTATGACTGCATACGTTGTGCGTTTGAGAGCGAGGCGACTCGGCCGTAGAAGCCTTCTACAAGGTGAATCAGAAGAGCTCCTTTTACTCACTGTAATAAGAATAAAACGTACACTAATCAGGAGTGGATGAGTCTTTAAGGGAACCCTTTGACTACTTCCTGTCTACATCAGAAGGAGATCTGAGGAGGTGCAGCCAGTAGCAAACAGGCAAAGAACATGTGAGATCTGCCAGCCACCTCCCCATTTTCTCTTCCTTTACACCCCCAATACACCTTTTTGCACTCAAAGTTTCTACGTTTACAATTTTTTTTAAGCATTCAACGACAAAAACGGCTTTTATTTACAGCAGAAACATGTCGATCTAACATCTACCTATCGGACGTCGTGCTGATGTCGGGTTGTGCTTGATAGTTTAAAAATAATTTTAAATAAAGAGCAGCAGATGAAAGCAGCGCGATAAGAGCCGGCGAGACATTCACCAGGCGAAGGCGAGATACGAGGAGTTAAAGCATTCTATATGTTGGCTCACAGCAGCAGCAGTCACCACGCAGAGGCACACTACGAATAACAGCAATAGTGAAACAAATAATGACACTATTATTCGCCCATTAACACGACGAGTCATCGTGCATCCAAATCTCCAGTAAGAAAAGAAAGAAAATCCCAGGGAGATGAAATACTGATTGAGAAAGGAAAATAAAGAGTTTTGGGTGCCATGACTTCCAGTTTATCAGCATCAATTTCCACCACACACACATCCAGACCAGTTCACAAATACACGCACACACAAACGCGCACTCACACATATGCAAAAAAAAAAAAACAGCTCTCAATGAATAGCTTGAAGGCCAGCTGTGCCCTCTCTCTCTCTCCCTCTCTCAGTATTCCCAGCGGGTGGCGCTGTCCAGCGAGTCCACGCTGGCCTTCAGCCCTCCGGCGTGGTCCCCTTTGAGGTACTTCCCCCCCAGAGCCCGGATGGCCATCTTGTTGAGGTCACAGAACTCAAACAGGAACTGGACGGGCGTGGCGCTGCTGCAGCCCACCGCCGCGTCGTCTCCGACACACCAGTACTTCCCCTGGGCGTCTGCGCGGGGACAGAGGGAAATATGTGACCGACAGCCATGAGGATAAACACGGTGAACGAAGCTTTGGGTTTGGTTTCCACGCGGTGGTTTAATTTAAAACCTGCACTCATCAAATGAAATGCACTTATTGTAAGTCGCTTTGGATAAAAGCGTCTGCTAAATGACATGTAATGTAATGTAATAATCAATATTTTATGAAAGCACTTGAGCAAGCTGCTACGTGTGGTCAGAGGCAGGGTCAGAAACACACGAGGGCAAAGGGCTAAACTGCCCCTAAGAAATATCATGTTGCCCCCGATATCACCAGGAGGGGCAACAAAAAAAAAACACATAATTTCCTCTTATAATTATGATAATTTAATAGGGTTTTTGTTTGGTTCTTTGTTGTGTGTGTCTCGTCTATATTGCCTGTGCTAGGAAGGTACACAACAAAAATCAATAAATATAATTTTAAATTATATTTAAAAAATGTTTTTATTTGTTAATAGTTATAATAATAATAATAATAATATATATTATAATAATAATACAATAAATAACCATAAAAAAATAAGAATACAATTTAATTTGATTGTCTGAATTATGTTTGTTTTTTTGTGTTAAAAAAATCTAAGAAAACACTTTTAATCTGTAGACTGCTGCCTAATAGTGTTATTATTACCATTTTTACAGTATGACATTTGCTCATATACTGTAAGTCTAAATAAGTATATTTATTATTTCTGAACAAAGGTTACATGTTATTTCACAAGTTTCAGTCAGTGGGGGCAAAAATTGCCCCCTAAAAAATATAAAAATTGACTACCCTGGTCAGAGGTCTTATTGACAAACCCACCCAATGATAGATTCTCCTGGTTGCCAGGAAGATTACGTCAAATGGATGCTAATGCTGCTTCATAATAATATGTCACGGCTGAGCTTACAGCTGGTTCCTGCCGACCCATGCGGCCTAAAAAAAGTGTCCTTTGTCAATTTCGACACCCCGAGGGCGAGTATCAACAAAAAGACACAGGCAAACTGTCTCATTTCTACTAAAATCAAACACATTTGCCATCAGGTGCTAAAACATGACATATACACATGTTTTCTCCACTTATTGGGCATTGCATCAATTCCGTAAGCTGCCCACCTTTCAGGGAGTAAGCTCCGTTGTGGAACTCCAGCTGGAAAACATCGTAGGACGCGCGGTTGGAGTCCAGGGTCGCCGTCCCTGCTTTACGAGCCCCGATGAAGCCGTGCTCCCCGCGGAGGACGATGATCGGACGGTTGATCAGCTTCATCAGGAACTGTTCGGCCTCCCCTGGAGAGAGAGAGAGAGAGAGAAACAGAGAGAGACAGAGAGAGAGAGAGAGAGGCTGATCAACGACGTAAAAACAAAAAGCTGTGTGTGTGTTGGTCTCTTTAAGGATGGAAAGATAACAAAATACTAAGATGTCCGAGAGGAGAAGTACTGATCATGGACGTACATTTTTTTTTTAATTATCTCTTTGAATTCTTCCTTTTCCTCAAAAAGTACATCCAGGCCCCGTCCAATCAAATGAGAGACGTCACTGACCTGCGCTGTCAACGGTAGCCGCTAGCTGCCCGTTCCTCTTGGCGATCACATATTTGTTGTTGGCCGCGCGCACACACACACGCCCGTCACGCCACTCCAGCTCAAAGAAGCTGTCAGCAGACCTGTGACACACACACACACACACGCACACAGGTTAAAGGACGCAGGGATTCAGAGTGTGTGATATTCATTACGATGCAGAGTGTGTGTGTGTTATTGTGTGTGTGTGTGTGGGTACTTGTTGGAGGCGGTGCACTGCAGTCCCCCACTCGCTGTCAGAGTCCAGTATTTCCCAGAAGCGCTTCTGAAGGCACACTTCCCGTCCTCGCGGCTCATCTCCAACTGGAAGACTTCCTGGTCCCCTTCCTCGTCCTGATTGGCCGACAGGTCCATGCCTAGTAAAGAGGGGCAGCCGATCGTTACATTGCATTCGTCAAACTCTCCTTCCCTTTAATTTTTGAAATCCTCCAGATTCTTAAAGGGACAGAACACACTGAATTCTATTCTCTGCCCAAAAGTCAATTCTCACATTGGGAAAACTGTCAAATACCCCCCCCCCCCCCAAACAAAAAAAAATCTGTACTGGACTCATAATGATTGCAATCACACAATGCAAGTCGAGAAATGAGGTGTTCAGTGTTGGACGCACATTAGTCTGACAAAGAAGTAGAAGAGCTCTCTCCCCAGCTGTCAATGATAAAAAACTAAAGAGTCTAAATTATTATGAAAAATGTCTTGTGACGCATTCTGATGAAACGAGGACACTGCGGATGAATATCTCTCCGTCTCCCATGGTGAATATATCTAAACTTCAGACATGAGACATGAATTTTCAAACACCCTGGACTTTTCTCCCAAAAGACTTAGGAAAAAAAACAGTCAAGTCTCAAGGCTGCTCAGATCCTTTCATGAAAAAACACGAGTTCCGTATGACCGCCTCATGAAGAAGAAACGTACTTCTTGTAGTGTAATTCTTCTCTGCATCCTGAGTCATTAGGACCCTTAGCTTAGGGTTGAGTGCCTTGCTCAAGGACACTTCCACATGTAACTATGGGGGGAGCGGGGATGGAACCGGGTCCCTTGTTGTTTACAGTCACTTTCTTTCTTTCTTATATTTATATTTTATTGTGTTTAGTTTATTGGTGCTACTGTGTCAACAAATTTCCCCTTGGGGATTAATAAAGTATATTTATATTCTATTCTATGAGCTACAGCCGACCCGCATGAAGTTGACATGGTGGACACGGCCAACGGAAACCTCACCAGTCGTGTTTCCGGTCCGATATTCACTCTCTTAAAGCTTCATTTTGGTCTCCACCAACTCCCGAGTGAAGCGCTCATCTCTTCATCGCTGGTAAACTGTGTCGGCGTGCCGCTTTCACAAGGAAGAGGGCGACGTCTCGCTCTTTTTTAAGAAACCCAGAGACCAAAAACCTAATTGTTACCGTTGAGCCGCCGGCGATAACAACGTGTGTGTGCTCGTCCACACGGAGCCGGCCACAAACAGGCCTTTAAACTGAATTATGGAGGGTCCACAAGTCAAAGTCATATTTGTATCTTTCTTCTTCAATCCATTTCTCCTGGGATGCACACACACACACACACACACTGGATATAAACTGCTGTCATGGCCCATTATGATGCAGAGAGAGAGAGACCGAGTGGCGACAAGACAAAAGAGGTTGCACAAAGATCCACATCCAGGACCGTCTGAGTCACACCTCCCCTCTGGTTTCCTCTGCCTCTCCTCCATGTCTATCCCTTTTGTCTCCTCCACCTCCGTCTCGTCCTCATTTTCTCTGTCTATTCTGAGAGAAAAGAATGGAGGGAACAACATGCAGACCGAAGCTGACCCAGCAGCCACAATGCAGGGGTAGAATTACTGCAGGGGAAAAAAATGTAGAGAGAGGAGAGAGGCTGGCCCAAAAAAAAAAAGGGTTGAGGGAGGAGGGGGGAGAAAGTGAGAGCATGATAATGAAAAACACATGGCGAGAGAGAGAAATGAAGGAGCGGGAGTCTCTAATTATCTCCCTCCTTGTTTTATACAGACACCCATCATGCAACAGCTGTATCATCTGTGTGGTGACATGGGATGCATCACCTCCCTCCCTCCCCCCTCCAGGGCTCTGAATGACCGCAGAGCCTCACCTTGCCTCGTGGACACGTTCCTCTCGTTGCCTGCAGTCAGCACGACCTGCGCGTGGCTCCGCTCCAGGCCGAACAGTTCGTCCTTCCCGGCCCGGTTGCCTTTCCCAGACTTCATGGTGCCGGTGGGCCCCCCGGGCGCCAGGTAGCGGCCGTTGCAGTCGCGGAAAGCCACTTTCCCGGAGCGGAACTCCAGCACGTAGCCGGTGTCCTTGTCCGTGCTCGCGGACAGGCTGCCGTCGTTGCGGAGGAAGCGGTTGTCAGAGGTCTCGAGGTGGTAGCGCTGGTCCCGGTAGACCAGCGTCACGAGGGAGTCCACCCCCCAGGGGACGTCGCGGTCTATCGCCACCTCGTGCGGCTCGGCGCGCGCGCTCAGGTGCGCGTAGCGCTTGCGCGCCAGGCTGTACAGGTTGACCTGCGGGTGCACGGCCAGGTGCACGCTCCACCGCTCCGCCGGCGTGGCCGCCTGCGCGAAGCAGGTGATGCGGTCCTCGCTGCCGCTGAGGTAGCGCGCGTGCGGCTCCGACTGCAGCGACCAGCGCCCGTCCTCGTGCGCGGTGACCACGAAGCGGCAGTCGCGGCCGCCGCGCGTCTCGCTGTCCGCGGTGACGTTGCCGTCTTTGTCCGTGGCGAGGTAGCGGCCCAGGTGGGAGCGCAGGAACACGGCGCTGCCGTCCTCCCCGGTCTGCTCCAGGGTCCAGGTCTGCTTCTTCTTCAGGCTGCTGGCCGACGCGTTGACTTTGAAGCCGAACGTCTCCGCCGTCAGATACTTGCCCTCGCTGTTGATGAGCCCCAGGGGGATCTGCAGCAGGTCCCCGGCGGCGCCGTTAGCGGACATGTTTGCCGTGTGGAGGGAGAGAGAGAGAGAGAGGGAGAGAGGCGACGAGATGTTCGTCTTTAGCGAGACAAGCGGACAGAGGGAGAGAGAGAGAGAGAGGGGCGATGTGGGGGTGTCTGAGGGAGGGAGGGACACAGAGAGAGAGAGAGAGAGAGAGAGAGAGAGAGAGAGAGAGAGAGCTGCTCTCTGCTGACTGATGATGATGAGTGTCCCCTGACTGCCTCCCTGAGTTCCAAGACTGGGAGGGTTTTTTTTCTTCTTCTTCTTCTTCTCTAACGGAGGTAGACGCCCAGTTTATAGGCAGAGGAGCTGCAGGGAGATGACTGCAATTTGTGGAATTGTTTTTGTTCAGAATCATCCACATTATCACCCTCCCCCCCACACACACACACATAAACACACACGTTCCCTCACTCTAATTGAGACATACTCATCCTGCAGTTCCACATGGATAGAGCCATTCACCCACTGACAGAACAGGGTTTGTCTCAATGGCTGTTAGCGTGTGTGTGTGTGTGTGTGTGTGTGTGTGTGTGTGTGTGTGTGTGTGTGTGTGTGTGTGTGTGTGTGCGCTGGGTTAGAAGACACTTATAATTTCATAGTGATACATGTTATATTTCGAGAGTATACTTACGACGATATACAATCAAAATGGGATTCAAATACAATATTTGTCGCTTGACTATAATGTACATATTGCTTCTGATTAAGGTCCCATGGTGGTGATCCATAAGAGGCGGGGCTTCACCTAGAATACATAGCACATGTGCAAAATGATAACATGGCTGAATTACATGTCCTTGTGTTGTGCATGCTGGCTCACTGTCATGGTCTAACTTCAACAGAACATGGACAGTGTTCACTTACACCTCTTCCCTATATAGGTCTACTTTATATGAAGAAGACCCCTCTTATTTTGACTTTATTACTAGCTTTGTCTGAACTTGAATTTATTTTGGATAGCCCTAAATACAAATAAAAACCTTCAAAAGGGAGAAAAGGAGACAAATAAACCTGTGACAGGGCAATAGAGGAGAGATGATGGTTTTAGTGGTCTTGCTTTTTGTATTCCGTCTTTATGCTATAAGAGGGGCATCACTCTTTTTAATTCGAAGCAAATAAGCATATTTCATAAAACAGTTTCTCACATTTTCTGCTCTAAAAGATGCATACTCGGGTTGTTAAAGACTGTTGTGACTGAACCAGGACAGTAAATGTGCAAGATGAATGTTTTAATTAGATAAAACGTGTTATTTATGTACAATATTCATCAAAGTACTATAAACTATAAAGCTGTCAGATGAATGTAGTGCAGTAAAAGTATGATAATTCCCAAACTACTCAAACTGGGCAGTTGTCTCTTCCTCTCTCCTCTCTCCTCTCTCTGCCTTCAATTATTCTTGACCTCTCTTCTGTTACGACATTATCACTCTCTTTGTTTCACTCACAAACTATAATTCATCATTAGAAGCCCTAAAAATGAAAAAAAGCCTACGTTGAATGAGTATATCTGCAGCCGTGCAGGTATACTCATGAAACATGTTGTGCTTTGGAGGACCCGCATGCATGGAGATCACACGTCCACGGCCCAGTGGTCGGAGGTTGTGAGCATCAGCTGTTTCCTGACCCCTCTCCACCCGTTTCCGTCCGCTGGTCCGCTCGGCCCCGTCTCTTCCGCCCTCCTCCCCTGGGCTTCGTCAAGACTCTGGTCGGCACATCCTCCTTTAGAGACTGTTATTGTGTGTGTGCTTATCTTCCCCCCTCACACCTCGTACAATAATAGCAGCGGGGGGTGATGCAAAGCCCCACAAGAAGAAGATCTTAAACTGGGAATGTGATCATGTTGATAGGCTGTGTTGGACGTGTAATTAAATATCTGTTTGCATGCTTTACACACGGGCCTTTTTAAAAAGTGATCCGCCACAGTGGAATAATACAAGTGGGCTTTTGTGTCCTGTAATGTCCATCTTCCTCACATTTCATGTTGCTTTATGTTTTCTTCAGAGGACCAGTGCAACTGAAATAACTCACTTAATGCCGCCGAGTGTAATTTGCAAAAGCATGACCCACTCTGGTGTTTCATTAGTGGAAATTCCACTTTAAATGTAAAGAAAATAGGTTTGAGATTTCATCATAACATGTACACAACATACGTTTATATGTGTTCTCAAGTCAATATTTATGCTAAGCCCATGGGACATGTGGAGTGTGTGCATGTTGTGGTGACAATCAACTGAAAAGGAATCAGTGATAACTCACATATTGTTTAAATGACTTATCTATAAGCTTACTACATTTCATGTTTCTGCTTTCACAGTAATCAAATGTTCTAAGTAATATAATGCATCTATGAAATATAAAACCAATTATTTAATATCAAAAATAATTTTCAGTTGCAACTTTAGCATGTTGTCACCTGGAAACTATAGAACAAGAAAGAGTTGTAACAACAGAGAAAATGACCCACTTTCCATCATTTTAACAAATACCCACTATTCCTTTCAAAAATACTGATTCAAACATTTTTTTAAAAATTCTAGTTTTTCTCTTGCTGCTGTTGTGAAATATATGTATATTAGTAAGTATTAGTAGGTATTAAAAGCTGACATTTCAAAGGATACATCAAGGATACTTCACTGACTTGTGAAGTGGTGCGTTTGTTTGTCTTCATGATTAAATGTTTGGATGAATTATCATCTATGGAATAATTATTGAGACTAAATATCTACATAATGTGCTCTGATTAGTTTAGCAGAGCAAAGTGGTGAGTGTGGAGCTGACAAGCTGAAGTCTGGCCTTTCAGGGACAGTTGGAACAGAGCAGGGCGGGGTTCAGTTCAGAACACAGCGCCCCCGTGTGGTCATTCAGAGAACAGCAGCCTCGATCTGCATGATATTTGACACAAGAAGAAGAAGAAGAAGAAGAAGAAGAAGAAGAAGAAGAAGAAGAAGAAGAAGAAGAAGAAGATGGTGATGGTGATGATGGTGGTGTTTCTTCACTCTGGAATCAGTCCGTAAATTACACCACCAGCTGAAGTGTTTGTTAACTCAGGAGTCCGGAGGTATAGTCTTGCTCCTGGGCTCCCAACAACAATATTGTTGTTGAACCAGTTTAACTCTTTTAAAACAGACAACTGTCATTCTTAGATGATATCTGCAGAGGGTTTATTTTGCCCTGAAGAAAAGTATATACTGGTTTCTGCATGGCGGTGTGGCTCTGGGGGTCCACCACCTGTATAAACAGTACTCGGATATGATACAATAACAGAGTCTGGAAGAATAGGAGAGTGAAGAACAATGCAAACGGAGAACAAAGGCCGTTTGGATCAAGAGAGTGGAAAGAATGTACATACATGTTTTACACATCTATTTTAACTATTACAATATGCAACATGTTGTGTACTGTACTGGGAGTCCCATGTTTTAACTCCTGTGTTCAGGGTCCTCTAACAGGCTGCCCAGTAAAACACCGGATCAGTTTCAAAAGTCTCCTTTACCTTCCTTCTCAGTCTCCTTCTCTCCTGCCACTGGAAGAAAAGCACGTTTAGTCCCACCTTTATGGACCTCTTCACCAATGGGCAACACGAGGAAATGAGTCAGAAGCAAGGAGGGAGAGGGGAACTGTTGCCATTCAGCCCTGTGCACTGGTTTCAGCTATTAGCTCTATCAAGCGAAGATAATCTCTCATAGAACAACTGGTTTGACATTTCAAAATAAGCATCTTATTTAAAAAATGAAGCGTTGTCGTTTTCTCCCAAATATTACAAGTATGTGCCCTACCTAAAACCACACGTGATCCAAAACATATAGTATATTATAAACACATCGTGCCAAACCGAACATCATCGCAAGTGCGCTATTATGTATCCTATTCGGGCTTTTATTGTGAAGGCGCAGTCGCGTTTCCGCTACATCGCGGACTTTTCCCGTCCAGTTTGACGCAGCTCATAACCAGCTGCGTGGTTGCTAGACGACTCAATCTGCAACACCGATGCGGAAACAGCCAACCTCCCGCTGCACGGGGGAGAATACAACACATTTAACGGGATTTTAGGAAGATACGGTTTAACGGTTTCCGTCAGCGCGTCACCGGGGCTGGTCACGAGGAGGGTCCGCAGGCGGTGGGCGAACCCCCGAGTTGTAGTTTAGCTAACTAACGTCTCTTTTGTTGTCCCCTGTTGTTGTTTTTACTACCCGTGTTCGCTAGAAGTGCGCTTCTTCTTTTATTTATTATATAGTAATTTAAAAACAACAACCATGAGAGCATTAACGTGCACGCGCAAGAAGTCCAAGTGTCCCAACTCGACGTGACGTCTGTCCTCCAGCTATGTTCGGCGTGAAGATGTCTCTGGAGGCGAGCGACGTGCAGACGGATGAAGACTGCGAGGAGCTGGTGAGTCCTGCAAGCTTCGCCTGGCTCCACTACACCAGTCTGTACGTTCACGTTATCCAAGGTATTCCCTTTACGCACCTATTTAACGCCTGGCGCTGTCACACACACACACACACACACACACACACACACACACACACACACACACACACACACACACACACACACACACACACACACACACACACACACACACACACACACACACACACACACACACACACACACACACACACACACACACACACACACACACACACACACACACACACACACACACACACACACACACACACACACACACACACACACACACACACACACACACACACACACACACACACACACACACACACACACACACACACACACACACACACACACACACACACACACACACACACACACACACACACACACACACACACACACACACACACACACACACACACACACACACACACACACACACACACACACACACACACACACACACACACACACACACACACACACACACACACACACACACACACACACACACACACACACTGTTTGTTTGTTTATCTAATTCAAAGGGCCTTAGAGGTGTTCAGTATTTCACAAGAATATAACAAACGAAAAAAAATCCCCAAATTACTTATAGTGGAGTGTGTGTGTGTGTATGTGTGTAAATCTGACACAAACTAAACAGAGGTTCAACATTATAAGCAAAAACATGCATTGTTGTTGTTGTTTTGTTGTTGTTATTCATTATGGATTCATGATTTTAAAATCTCTGCCCCCCGTGTCCAACACTAGGGTGAGGAAAGCTTCTCTTTCTCTGCCGATGTTTTGGAAAAGGTAAACAAATGCACCTTTTAATGTCACGAATCCAGTGAGCCTTTGATTGACACGCCTCTCACCTGCGCTAACGCCTTGATTTTGCTCACCGTCAGATCAAAAGAAGGAAGACATCCTCCAGGAAGCCTCCTCCGTCTCCAAGTAAGACCGGCTTCTCCCCCCCCCCCCCCCCCCCCCCCCACGCTTCCCAAATTCCATGGTTGTTCACACGCAGCGTGTGTGTGTGTGTGTGCAGGGTCTCCGTACTTCTCCAGCATGAACGTGAACTCCAGGAGAGCAGCGGTGGCGGCCTGGAGGCTGCCGAGGGCCTCCCTAGGGGACACCAGAGGGGACACTCTGGGGGAGAGCGGCTCGGCTCGCCTCACGTCCCTCAGCAACGGCCATGGTAATGATCACACACATAAACACATAAACACGGACGCACGCACACACACACACACAGTCTGCAGACAGTGCCTCTCCTCGGGAGGGATGGCGGATGCTGAGGCTCACACGTTTGTTCAGCTGCTTCGCCGACTTTCTGCACCGATGTCGTTGTAGCTCGTGACTCCGGCTGTCTCTAATTCGTCGCTGACCACACGGCTTAAAAAAACTCTGGACTGTGATTGGAGCTGAGGAAACCATGGCGACGCAGCAGACAGCTAGCAACCCAAGGCGGCGGCACCCACCCGTCGCTCAAAGCCGCCTCGGCCTCTAAAACTGAAATCCTTAATATTAATCAAACGAATGAGCAAGACAAACATTCACATAAATTTGCTTCAACGGGTTTTTGTACCGCTGATGAAGAAGTTTATCTCTGCAGTAAAGTTGTGTACAGTGAGTAGTAGTTGAGGAGATCCATCAGAAATGGAATATGATAATACGTATGTTTTCTTTACTGTATCGTCTCCAGAAATTAAGAATGATTTGTTTTTCTTTTATTTCTGAATGAGCCGTTTATATGTTTCTAGAGTAGCCCAGAATGACCAAACCAAACCAAACCAAACATTTTAGAATCTAAATAGTGTTTGCCCACCTGGGACAGAATACTAAAAACATTTAATCTTCACAATTAGATTTTTGCCATTATGTAGAAAATACACTCCGTTGCCAGTCTATTAGGCTAAAACTAATGTGGTCTAATGAATCAGTCCGTCACTAAATTATTATTATTATAATGAAACTATTGATTCAACGGTCTCTATCATCTGGAGGATGTCGTTTGCGGTGCTGCTGAAGTTGATGTGTTTCTGTTATTTATCAGATCCTCACTGATATCAATGTGTTGGACAAAATAATCAAATCATTACAGTTTATCAGTGTTTTGTTGTTGTTGTTGTAAACAGCTGCCTGGTGCTGAGGCTTTAGATGATTCATGCCATCTTTACTTCATTATGTGCGTTCTTTACCACATTGTCATCGGATCCTTCGCTCGATCGAAAAAATGGATTTCTGGAGTTTGAGAGCTGGAACTACAAAGTGCTCTCAAATGGCGTTTCAGTGCACTGACTTGTGTTGCGATGCACCGCACCTCTCTTTCCGTCTACCTCCTCTTCAGATGCGTCCCAGACCCTGCGGTCGGAGTGCGACGTCACTCCGGAGCTTCTCAGGCAGACCTTGAGCGCGAGGAAGCACAGACATCTCCACTCCGGATCCAACGGTGAGCGGATGAGAGTAGAGAGAGGAAGACAAAATCAAATGAAAGAGGAGACTGGTGGAGGAGAGGAGAGGAGACGGAGTGGGTCGTGAGGTCGTGAGCGTTGCGTAACTGAAAGGTGTGTGTGTGTGTGTGGGTGTGTGTGTGTGTTTTATTAAACCGCCTCTCTGTTTCCCCCCCGATGCGTCTGCAGGCTTCAGCGGCAGCACAGGCGACCCCCGAGAGAAGGAGGACATGTACGAAGAGATCATTCGCCTCAAGAAGGTAACGAGTTACAACATTTCTTCTTCTACTTCTACTTCTTCTTCTTCTTCTTCTTCTTCTTCTTCTTCTTCTTCTTCTTCTTCTTCTTCTTCTTCTTCTTCTTCTTCTTCTTCTTCTTCTTCTTCTTCTTCTTCTTCTTCTTCTTCTTCTTCTTCTTCTTCTTCTTCTTCTTCTTCTTCTTCTTCTTCTTGTTTTTCTTGATTCTTCTTCTTCTTCTTCTTCTTCTTCTTCTTCTTCTTCTTCTTCTTCTTCTTCTTCTTCTTGTTTTTCTTGATTCTTCTTCTTCTTCTCCTTCCCCTTCTTCTTATCCTCATTCTTCTTCTTCTTTTTCTGGTTTTCTTCTTCTCCTCCTCCCCCTTTCTTCTTCTCGTCATTCTTCTTCTTCTTGCTTCTTCTTCTTGCTTCTTCTTCTTGTTTCTTCTTCTCCTTCACCATCTTCTTCTTCTCCTTCTTTTTCTGGTTTTCTTATTCTCCTCCTCCCCCTTTCTTCTTCTTGTTTTTTCTTCTCGTCATTCTTCTTCTCCTTCACCTTCTTCTTCTTCTTCTTCTTCTTCTTCTTCTTCTTCTTCTTCTTCTTCTTCTTCTTCTTCTTCTTCTCATTCTTCTGCAGGATGATTTAGTCCAACAGGAAGTCTGGTGCGTTGGCCTTGAGCAAGGCTCAATTGTGATGTTCTGTAACTTGTTTTTCGTCTCCGCAAGACAAGTGTTTTACACGCAGATTAAAAATCCACGTTAACCGCAGGATTTCTTCCATATGCGTATTCCTCTTGCGTCTTCCTTGCGCTGTGATTAATCACGAGCGCTGTTCTCTACAGAGTCTCCAGGCACAGAAGTCTGACAACCAGCAAATGAAAGCCAGGCTGCGCCGCCTGGAGGAAGATAACGCCAAGAGAGAGAAACAGATAGAAGAGCTGTTGGATCCCACCAAAGTATGATCACTAAATAAAGAAATTACAAATATTTGTCATTTGAACAACAATTAACAAACATTTGAATACTTTTTTCTCTCCACAGGGATCTGAATATACTCGCAGCTTTGTGGATAAGAAGAAAGAAGGCAGTGTGGTGAGTGTGTCCAGTCTGTCGATGAACGTGCCACAGACTATTTTTTTCAGACTGTTTTTTTTGTTAAACTTGAATGTACCCATCAAGGTTCTCAATGGGCTGAAACAGAGAATCCTGAAGCTGGAGCAGCAGTGTAGAGAGAAAGAAAATGCCCTGAGGTGAAACACTCTCCTCCTCCACTAAAGGTCTATTTGGTTCATTAGCGAAGCCGCGTAACGCTCATCTCATAGGTTTTTTCTTTTTTTTTCTTCTTCTTCTTCTTCTTTCCAGTAAACTACAAAGCGAGCTGAGGACCACCAACCTGGAGGAGCTGAAGATCACAGTGGAAACCTACTTTGACGAGGTAAAAAACATTTAGGCATATTATCTGAACACCTGGAACGATCACCGAAGGAAAGAGAGACACACTTCTACTTAAGAACCTAAGGTTTTATAGCCCCTCCCCCTGACTTGTGTGTGTGTGTGTGTTTGTGCGACACTCTTTCAGATCCAGAGGCTGAGGATGCTGCTACAAGCTGCAGAGAAAAGGTTTGCGTCTGCTCATCCACTTCTATGCCCTCGATTATTTAAAAAAACGTGTCACGCAGGTGTAATAACATACAGCGTTACCCGTTTCAGCCCAATACGGGGATCCTGAGTAGAGTTCTGCAGGGATGATGTATTTGTAGCTATAGCGCCGCTCTGGTCCCCTCGACAGAAACCCAGTGGGATTATTTTTTTTTATGTTGGATTATTGCAGAAAATCAAATTTATGACACGTTCACGTTCATCAGTAAGATCTTCACGCATGGACCGGAAGCCCATTTCTGTTTGGGACTTAGTAAAAGTAAAAGTTTGTCATCAGACATGGGTCAGGTATAATAACTAGATTATCGTAATCCCTAAATCGATTTTTGTCTGTGACTTTATGCCCTCTGCATTTTTCTAAATGTATTTTTGATCTCATGGGTGTATGGCTGAGTGCTGGTTGTTGCATTATCTTTTCATAAAGCTGCCGAGTAAGCAAAAGCAATCCCGTAAAAATAGCGTCCATTCTTGGCGCCGTCTTGTCGAAATTGCAGCGTAAATATGGCAGATTGCGCTTTTTAGAGAACTGAAATTGGACAATCGTGTTTACTTTAATAGGTTGTGTGTCCGACCCCGATGTTTAGAGAGGCAGAGAGGATTAAAGGATTAATCTTGGATTTAAAGGATGGGGGGGTAAGGTTCTCAATGGGCTGAAACGGAGAACAGGGATAAAAAAAAAAAAACCTCTCTCATCCCTGCATTATATCATACGAATCCCTCCTGCTCTCTCTCTCTCTCCGTCTGCAGTAGTCGAGTGGAGAGCAAATGCTCCCACAAGCAGCAGAAAGTTTTAAGCTCCACGGTTCACCGACTGTCGGAGCAGCGGAAGCAGCTGGAGCAGGAGAACGCGGCGCTCCGAGAGGAGCTGGACACGGACGGCCCTGCAGGAGGAATCAAAGGTCTCTCCTCTCTCACACTCTGAGCCACACGGACACCCCAAACACAGTCACTCGTTCATCATTTTCACGTTTTGCAAGAATGTATTTCACACGTTGATCGTCTTTTTTTTTTTTTAGCTTGTCGTCTCAGAGAACCAAAGTGAATTGGGAATCAGATTCCATATTGTAACGTCATATAAAGGCGTGCAATAAGGATACAATCTTATGTGTTATTTAATATCACTTTCAGGGTTCGTACGGTCATGGAAAACCTGGAAAAGTCATGGAATTTTAAAATGGTCATTTCCAGGCCTGGAGAAGTCATGGAAAAAACTTAAATCATAAAAGTTTGGGAAAAGTCATGGAAATTTGTTATAATCACATGTTCATTTACGCCGAGTTTGAAATAATTAATGTTTTTTTTAAAGAAAAACGCTCAAAATATAAGCCGGCCTACGCTCTCAATACGCAACATGTTCTATATTTTTTATGTTTATATTGAGATTTCAGTTTTGTTATGGAAATTTGTTTTAAAGTCATGGAAAAGTCATGGAAATCCATCGGTCAAAATGTGTAAGAACCCTGATCATAATATAGACATAACAACAATATAGTGCCAACTATTGATTATTTATCAATGTATTTTTTTTTTTTTTTTAAATACTTTGTTTGTTTCACAGGGGCTAAAGTTTCACTGTGATACATTCCAAGTCATGGTTATGTATTGTAATTTGAGCTGTCATGTTGATGACAAAAAGTGTGTGTGTGTGTGTGTGTGTGTGTGTGTGTCCTAGGTTACAGAGAGTGGAGTAAACAGAGGCTGTTGAGGAGGCTGTTGGAGGTGGAGAAGGTGAGAGAAAGCTCTGACTAATCGTCCACGTGAACACGAGGAGTCGCCTGTGACGCATCGCCGCTTCATCACGGGCCGGCTCCTCTCTCGTCCTATCAGAGGCTGGAGGGCGGCAGAGGACCCGCCCAGTCGGCAAAGCTCAGCGGCCGATTGGATCGGGAGGTCCAGACCACGCCCACGGAGATTCTGGGGTTTACCATGGCAACAGAGGCGGCGGTCTCCGTGGGAACAAACACCGAGGAAGGGGAGGAGCTCTCTGGTCTGAGAGAACGCCTCGGCCAATCGGAGAAGGAGGGGGTGGAGCTACAAGAGAGGCTGTCGAGTAAAGAGTGAGTGAGCAGCAATGTGAGACGTTTTTTTATGTCTATAAAATCATCCGCAGTGTCTTCAACTTTTACAAGCCATGACAACAACGCGTCATAAACATCAGAGGCTGAACACACCAGCCGATGCGTGGAGTTTATAAAACCAGTGTTCTTGAGTTGTGTGTTCTGTCGTGTTTGTGTACTTCAGTGATGAACTGAGACGGGCGAGGACAGAGAGAGAAGAATCGGAGGCGGAGGCGCTGCGATGGAGAGCCGAGCAGACGGATGAACGGGACAAAGAGAGGCAGCAGCATCAGTATGTGTCTCGTTGAGGCATTAATATGATTAAAGGACATTTCAACGTGCCATGCTCTGGATATCTCTGCTGTATAAAGCTTTTAACATCAAAAGGCATCCTTGTACATGTTCATATTCTAATTTAAAGGAACTGTCAGCGGCATTTCTCGATGGATGCCTCCTGTCATACGGGTGCTTTGTAGTTGCTTCAGAAATTACCCAGTAAACACAGGTGGCGTCAGGATAAAGACCGGCTGGAGGATTGCCCACATGCAAATAACGTCTCGAATATAGAACTGCAGTGTGATCGATGGGCAGATCAATATCATGAAGACATTAAATGATGCAGTTTACCTACTCTGGCAAATGGCTTTGTATATCATTTACGTGTGTATGTGTGTGTGTGTGTGTGTGTGTGTGTGTGTTTGTTTTGCAGACAGGAGTTGGCTCAGTTGTTGGCGAGGATCCAAACTCTGGAAGAGCGAAGTAAACCTGCACAGGCCGAGCTCCCCTCTCTCCGCGGCACGTCGCCAGAGGTCCACGAGGACACTCGAGTCGGAGCGGGTCCGGAGGGGGGGGGCGAGAGGCTCACTGGAAGGAGAGAGAGGAGGAGGAGGAGGAGGAGGAGGAGGTGGAGGTGGAGGAGGGAGGAGGAGGAGGAGAAGAAGAGTTGAAGAGAGAAAGGGAGAAATCGGCATTGGTTATCCAGACCAACTGGAGGGAGCACCGGAACAGGGTATGTGACTCACCGCCATCATGTAAAAGAAGTTCTTGGTGCTCGAGGAAGTGTCATATATATATATATATATATATATATATATATATATATATATATAAAATGTCCTGATTTCTCTCGTCTCCATCTCCCTGCATTCCTCCGTCAGGACGTGGTTCTGTTGCAGTCGGCCTTGAGAGCTCATCTGCTCAGAGAGTCACGGCTGACGGATCTGCTAAGAGAAACACAGAATAAGGTGTTCACCCACGCACACACACCTACACACACGCACACACACACACACACACACCGTCACTCTTACGTCTGTAGAGCAGCGAAAATCCCGTTGCAAATCGTTGCTCCTCCCCTCGCCTCAAAGGCACTTTTAGAAATAACGGTTTGCTCTGAAATAAAGGAATAACTTGGTTTTTTTCTACACGCTTTCACCAGGCTGTAATTCAGCGTTGTCGTGAAGCGGTATGAAGTTTGAAGTCGTCGGGTCGTATGAATTTCAGCTCGATAGCTCAATTTTGCATATTACCAATTTGCCTCGAGGGGCTTTCCAGTCCGCCCAGCATACGACACCCTCTCTCCTTAGACCCTCGATTTGAGACGGTGTAGAAAAGCTCTTATAAAAAAATTATACAATAACGGAAGCAATTTCATGAAGAGCAACTCGGGAGACGTGCAAAACATATTCAGTTTATTTTGTATTGCCCAATATCAGAAATTCCCAATTTACCTCAGAGGGCTTTACAATGTGTACACTTAACTGCACATCGGATCAGAAAAAACTCCCAAAAAAGTGAAGAAACCTTTTAGAGAGCAACATCGACATGTGGACAGAATGAATCATTACAGAGTTACAACACTTTTAGTATGACAGAGTGTATGAATAATGAGTAGTAGGCATGGACCACGATCCAGACCTCCACGATCCATGAGACAGAAGGAGATAGAGAGGAGGAGGTTGGTGGGGGTGAGATACAGAAGAGGCCGACATGGTTAAATCACAGTGTGGACCGGGAATCTATAATATTGTCTGAGCCCCATGTAATACAGCTAGACGTCATTATGGAGAGATTTGAAGTAAATCAGAGTTGCAATTCAAGCAACTTGCCACTAGGTGTCTCTCAGGGTCTCTCCCTCTGTCTCACCACATGTGTTTCTGTCTGTCTCCCTCACTGACCTTCTATTTCTTTCTCTCTCTCTTTTTTTTGGTTGCCCCCCCATCGTCCTCCAACTCCCGTTTTCAGGCCGCGGAGGCGACAAACCGCAGCGATGCCGCATCCTCCGCAGGAGGAGACTTGGACGTGGTTGCCTTGACGATGGTACAGTCTGCGTTCAGGGGGCACCTGGCTCGCTGTAGCCGCGCAACAGAGAGGTGACTCACGCTTGTACCAGGAAAAAAAAGATGTGGGAAGAACAGATGCAGTCCAACAGGCAGTGTTTTTTGAAGCTTTACGTGTGTGTGTGTGTGTGTGTGTGTGTGTGTGTTCAGCTCGGGGTTCTCCGTGCCTTCTCTAATGGGAAACAAGGTGCCCACGCTCTCGGCACGAAGAGCTCCCTTGACACACACGCCCAGCACAACAGGTGAGCTTTCACCCGCACCTTGTTTTGTGACCTCCGACTAACTGGTTCAAAGCATCGGTCTCACAGACGCTCCAAAGAAAGAAAGTTTTAATACAGATGGACAAACCGTTCCCACTGCCCTATTGTCCTCCAGTCTATATCCGTGTAAAGGAGGTTTATTATGCCTTTTTTTCAGCTTCATACTTGTATTTTGTTTTTTTTCTACTCAAATGTATTTACATGCTTCAATGTTTACAAAAAACTGTTTTTCTCATATATATATATATAAAATGTCTGTATTCGCCATCTGTTTCAATGGAATCTTGTTGCTAGGCAACCGCCAGGTTCCGTGTTTACTTCCTGTAAATAGAAACAATCTGGTAAACGGATAAACGGTTGCATTGCTTTCTATATTTTGTTTAGTGACATCACAAATGTACTAAAACCCTGAGGGTTTGTTTAGAGGGAATGTGTGTATTTCTACATGGCTTGAGCATGTAAATACGTTCACTGTGTTTATAGAGCAGCTAGACCTGCTTTATTAGAATAATAGAAAAACATCATTCGGGACCTTTTTTAATGTTTTTTTTGTTGTTACTTTCCCTTTTTTTTTTTTTTGAAATGTACAGTTTGTGACACTTCTCAAACATCCAAGTGCACAAATTATTACAGCAACGCTTCTGTGTCGACTCTGCTCCACGCCGCAGACGTAGAAGTTGTGGTACTTTGACAGGAAACGCACCGTAACCGCTCGGGCATGTCGGGGGGGGGGGGGGGCCTGCAGCTGCAGCTGCTCTCAACCCTCAAAAGTCAAAGTGTGTCTTGCTGATCTAATTCCCGGGTGCCTGTCTCCTCTGCCAGGCGGAGCGTTTACAGCCTCCTCCCCCTTCATAGGCCGACACTCAGCAGGCCAGTGATAACATGACCTCACGTGACCTCTGTTCAACATGAGCTTACATAGCGTCTTAGATTTGAGATATTGTAGTATTTCATCATTTCCTGGGTCTCCAAGGCTACATTACAGCAACGTGATTACATTTACTTTTTTTAATGAACTTACCAGATGGTGATTATTTCTTTAAAATCTCATGGTGGATGTGTTTTGTGAACGCACCAATAAATAGTCTACAATGCCGTCGCAGGATATGGAGCTCTAAACACATTGTGGCAGTTGATTTTCTCCTCGTGGACGGGCTCTACCTAAATGACCTTGTCAGACTCCACCAGCCCTGACTTTTATAGGTTGACATCAGACCGGCGTGCAAAGCAGAGCAGCCGAGTCAGCGTTTTAGAAATCCCGTCTGCTGACAAGTCTGCCCGTGTGTGTGTGTGTGTGTGTGTGTGTGTGTGTGTGTGTGTGTGTGTGGGGGCTCCACTGAGAGACTCTGGACTGCACCAGTTTGAGCAGACTGATGCAGTCGTTTGCACGTATGCAGAGTTATTGTGATTATTAAGAACACTTTGAATTCCAGAACGTCACGGCAAGGTCCGCATAGCTACGACCTCCATTCATATACTTTAAAGGGTGTGTCTGAATAGTGTTTTTTTTTTTTTACTCTCCCCCCCCCCGTCCCCCGTCCCCATGAAGACGGTGGAAAGCAGGGACAGGAAGAAGACCCCTGGCTCTCCTCCAGCACTCACTCCTCCAGGATGACGCCACCAACAGGTTGGGGGGGGGGGGGGGGGGGGTTGTGTTTTAAAGCACACACACACGCTTTGGGTCACAGTTTTCGGTCTTGAACCGTAAGATGATTATTATTATTTTCAAACGAGAGCCACCACATCTTTACAAAATCAAATATTTACGGTATGTTGCAGCTAACTTGTCAATTGCCGACTTTAGGTTAAAAGCCGTTAATGAATTCCAATCGACGAAGCAAAAAAGATTACGCCTGTCGTTCTCCCGCAGGCCAACCGGAGCCACGTCGCACCGCCGGGCCCGGCGCCACCGGGCCGGGTTCTGACGACTCCGACGACGACATCATCGTATCGCCGTCACGTCCGCTGAGAAGCAGAGAGGTCTTCATCTTATAGACCTTCTAGGGTGTGTGTGTGTGTGTGTGTGTGTGTGTGTGTGTGTGTGTGTGTGTGTGTGTGTGTGTGTGTGTGTGTGTGTGTGTGTGTGTGTGTGTGTGTGTGTGTGTGTGTGAGATATTATGTCTGTGCTTTCTACTCTGAATCTTTATATCGCACCGTACCAAATCCTCACGGCTGGGATATTAGTCAGGATAACATTTAACATGCACGATATTTCTCTCTTGTAATAACCAGAGTGTTCTGGAAAGTTGAACGCGGGTTCATGACCCGCCGCTAAGAGGCTCCCTTTTGATTCTGATCGTCTTCAGGACACGGTTCACGTCCAACACTCTGGTCCCCGGTGTGGACGCGGGGCAGAGAGGATATCCTCTCTTAGTGCAGCTCCCAAGCACTTGCATAAAATGAACGGGCTGTCCCATTTTGATTTTTAGGATCATTCGTGCCAAAGTGCCTACTGCGTGGTTATTTAAAGGGGACATATTATGAAAATGCCAACTTTTTTTAGTGCTTCTATATGTTAATTTGGGTATCTGGCAGGTCTCCCAAACTCTGGAAAAGAAACACTCACGCGGCTTGTTGTGGTTCCTCTATGTCAGAAACAATATGCTTGAGTGCGTCGAATGGGATCATGGTGGTACTCTGTCAAACAGCACCCTTTTGACAGGGTAAAAAGGCCGTTTGAAATGATTCTTGTGGTATTTTGACCAAAATATGTTACAAACATTACATTAAGACCCCAAGGAACCATATCAACTTGTGTAAAGATGGGCATAATATGTCCCCTTTAAATGACGGTAATAAATGCATTCATTTCACTTTTCAATATCTCTGGAGTTCACAGGCTACAGAAATAATTAAGGAATCAGATTTTGGCTGCTTTGCAAACGACACTACGCTGATCCATCACGTGCGCTTCGTAACACGAAGGTACGATCCTCTGAACTGATGCACTGCTGAGTTAAACTGTGAATAAATTATAGTCTTCTGCAATACTAAACACACAGGACAGTGGAGGATACACGGGGAGTTTGGATCATGCTAATCATGTTTGTGCTCTAATAGACGAATGATCAACGCAGACTACGGAGGAGTGTAGTTTCCCCCACATGATGAGTGTAACTTAATTTCTGAGACTTTCAATAAAATGCTGTTTTTATAATGAAACCTCATATGTTTTCTGTTTGTTTTTTCTATCGGAAAGCAATGGAATTATCAAAGAATATTCCACTATTTTATGTTTTCTACTTCTCCACGACACTGACGCGTGGTGTATTTGACAACTACGGTTACTAGTTACTAGTTACTTTTTTAGATTAGGACATGATGGTTGTTTAAAATAACCTCGATGTGCTTCAACAGTGAAATACTGTAAAGTAGACTTATGCGTCAATATTAACAGCTGGAAATAAAAGTACCAACACCAAGCTATACACATTTATTTAAGGTATCATTTAAGTGTAAGCAGCTTTTTTAGTTGTAAGTAGAGTGGAACGGTAAACTAGCCGTAAATGGAAGTACTAAAATATAATGTAAGTGCGATTTATAATGTAAATTTATTTTTGCAAAACGAGTTTTACCTTCGGTATTTGAAAATGCATTTTACTGTGAATACTTAATCAATTTTACGAGTAGGATTTGAAATGCAGGGGTTTCATTGGAGTATGGTCACATTTGTTTTACTTAAATAAAAGGCAGTGGTCAAGGAAGTACTCCACATCTTTTATTTAACAGAACAATCTCTGTGTGTAAAAGACTCTACATTCAACATCTTATGTAATATATATACACTTACAGTATCAAAGAATGCATCACTAAATAATAATATAATACTAATAATACATATGTATTAATATTATTGTATTATGATTGATTTCTAAGCATCACACATGTTACAGCTGATAATTGTACCTACTTTGCATTCTGCCAATCAGCTCAATCGACAAAAAATACATAATTTATTTGATAATCAATTTTGTTTAAAGAACAAATAATCCAATAAATGTAGCGGAGTAAACAGAAACCTCATTGTCTTCCAAAATTAAGTGATGAATATAGTACTGATTACTGAAGCAAATGCACGACTGGAGCTCCTGACTCTAACATGCACTACCATCGTTTCAACGTTAGGGGGCGGCCTCTTTGCGCATTACTCTCTCTCTCTCCGTGTGCGTCTCTCTTTCTTTATGTGTGTCTCTCTCTCGGTGTCTCTCGCTCTCTCTCCCCCCTCTCTCTCTCTCTAGCTGCTGCAAAGCCCCGTCCTCCAGGGCTTTTTAAACGTCGTGTTTGCTTCACGCTCCGGCGACATCATCCAATTGAAGCGCCGCAGCGCGAAACTCCCTGGACCAACGGGCACCGTGGGAACTCGCGCACCGAGCGTTAATGGTGTAGTCGGGTCGAGAGGAGATAGAAAGACACCGTGTTTGCGGGATCAACGACTTTTTGTTGTCGTTGCTGTTAAGCCCTCACTCTGCCCCGGCAGTCGTTGCTCTCCGGGAGTTCATAGCGGGAGGGCGTCTCGGTGACATGAGAGCGGACCGGGTCGCTGACCGTCATTCCGTTGCGTGTCGATGCGGTTGGGACCGCCGTTAGCTCGCAGCGGCCGCGTTGATGCAGCAGCAGCGCTCGGCTGCGGGGCTCAAAATCCACCACCGGATCCGGGGAGACAATAAAGTGTAATTTACGTCGGACTGGACCACCCCCGCACCCCCCCGAGACGACGCCGAAACGAGAGTCTGCGTCGGCTTCACTAACTATAGGTAGGTCGTACCACTGCCCCCCCCCACACCCCCCATCAAATGTGGACTCGGAGCCCCCGTAGCTCTCTCTCCCCCTCCGAGAGACTGCGGTAGTTTCCAACGGACAAAGCGGGATAAAGCGAGCTAATCCGTTTTTTTGTGTGTTGCTTTTCTCTGACAATGTATTGCTTTAACGGGACTGATAACACACCTGGAGAGGATACCCCTCGGTAGTGGGTTGACGTAACCTCCTTAACCTCCTTAAAGTCCGTATAATAGACAATAAGTCGTGTGGGGTTCCGATTTAACGGCCATTTCAACGCGGTTATCTCACGGTGCGTTCACGGTGTTCACGGTGTTAAACAAGGTGAAGCGAGGTAGCAGCCTGCTATTGTCCTGCTTTAATCCTTAAACAGTATGTTCGAAATTCAGCGTGACCTCATTTGTTTCACGTCGACTCACAGTTGGATGTATAAAATGTCTCTTTTTTTTTAGGCACACATATAATCGTCGTGTCGAGACGCGTTCAGGGTTTGTTTGTTATTAGCGTGAGAAGGACGGAGGAGCTGTTGTGTGACACTAATGTTGCCCACGGTTGTCACGACGAAAGGCTTATTACATTAATGTTACACTATGACAACATGAGTTATCCAAGAACTGTAAAGAGAAAACAACCATCACATGAGAAAACATGCATATTGTTTAAGGTCATTATGCAATAATCACATAATAATACAAAAAGAAGAAGTAATATGTCAAATTGCAGTGTTTTGACTATGTTATCCTATGGCACAGCAGTGTGCACAAGTGTGTCATTGATGGGCACACACAGACACGCACACACACACACACACACAATATAATCAATCTATCTATGCACATTAATGGGGGAAAAAATGACAAAGTGGGATATATAGGACATAAAACTGAAGTGGAGCCCCAACCAATGCAAAAGAGAGAGTACAGTAGATAGTCTTTTTGATGCGGATTGACATGTTTGTCCCACCCCTGTCGCTCACTAATCACATATAACTCATCACTGTGGCTTTGTAATAATGCCAGTCATTACTCCAGTCGACCCAACTAGGTTTTGATGTTTTGACGTTAAACAGCTTGAGCAGCGAGGATTGTAGATAATGAACCTTCGTCTCCGATTACTAGTTCTTCTACCTCCTGTCTGCTGTGACAGGAGGGGGGAATAGCGAAGTGATTTCTCTGCCCCGTTAACACACGACGATGGTGGTTTTCTCCACAGCGTCCGCGCGAGGAATCAGGTTTCAAGAGTGACGTGACCGCCGGCAGGTAGCTCGATCGGGATGGCGGCCGTGGTGAACTACTCTCCGCCCTGGTGGGTGAATCTGCTCCACAGGATGCCTCATTTCAACATCGAATTCCAGCTCGTCAGCAGCGACTTCAGACCGGAGGACTCCGAGTACCAGAAGGTAAGAGAAGTACGGGGGAATAATTACCTCCCACTCGGGGATTCATCATCCTCTTCATCGTGCAGCATCAACATATCACCCCCCCCTACCGGGCACCTGCGCACGCTGTGATTTCACAGCAGAGCGGTGGCCCCGGCTGTCCTGTAACCACAGAGTTGTTGTGGCTTCCCTCCCCACATCGATCAATGCGTTGTGCTCCTGTGTGTGTGTGTGTGAGAGAGAGAGAGAGAAATGTCCTTGAATCAAGATACTGATCCCCTACCTGCTACATCATTTTTATGGATACATGTTGTACAGAATTTATTAGCGGATTAATCAAAAGACAGGTGCTTCCCAACCTGGGGTTTGAAGCTTTAATGGCTGCACTATAAATCTGAGGAAAGGGAAGATTCATTACTCAGGGAAAGAAAAAGACACCATTTAAAATTCATTTTTTTAATGACATTTCTCAAATGTTTGCCTTTTCCTTTGAAAATATTGAAGAGTTTTAGCTATTCGGGACTTATGCAGAAATGATTTAAATGCCACTTTGGATGAACTGTTTGCAGCCTGATGCGGGGTAGCCAGTAGGTTTAGCGTTCTTCGATCTCCAATAGTCACGAGAACCGATTGAAATAGAGCGCAACGCATCATACCAAGAGCGGAAACTCTTACAAAAAGCCCGTAACCATATTTTAATGCGTCAAATTATTATTTAAGCACCTTTTGTCCACCAGGGGTGCAGTTGATAACTCAAATAATTGATGTATAACGACGAAGACGATGAAGTTAGCTGGATGCAAGTTACTGTCGTGAGCTAAGGCACACCATAATACCGCACAGCTGACTTCTCCACATTCTGCTGTGACTCAAGTTCCACATTGTTAAAAAAGGCTTTAGCGTAACTTAAAAGAAATAAAGTTGGAACGTCAGGATCCCTCCGTTTTCCCATTCCTCCTCCTGCTGATGCTTCAACTTTGTCTTCACATTCTCCGTTTGTCAGCATCTAAAAAATTAAAATGTTTGTGATGATGATGTCGAATTAACAAAACCCAAATAATATGGAATAATAATAGTTTCAGCTTGTTGAACATGAGGATGCTCAGCTTGTATTGTGGGTCAGTGGTTAGCGGGGCCGTCTTTCAATCAGAGGATTGCCGGTTCAATCCCCGCCCTAGTTGAAGTGTCCTTGAGCAAGACACTTAACCCTGAGTTGCTCCCCGTAGCTGTGTCTACGGTTTATGATTGTAAGTCGCTTTGGATAAAAGCGTCCGCTAAACCACATGTAAATGAAAAACCCTCGGGCTTGGACTGTTTCTTTAATATAACCTTCTTGGGCTAATTCAGGGTGTTTTTTCTTCCTTACTGCCTGACATCTTATTGTCTCTGCAACTCATCAATGAAGCGAGAGGAAAAAAAATCCCGAAGTAAAAGCAACCGTAAAACAAAGCGTGAAACTGATTGCGGTGATTCTGCGCTATGAAACCCACAGCGTCGCCTTAGAGAGCAGCTCCGTCTCCAAGAGGGGCTTTGGCCCACTTCTGCTGCATTTCATTTGAATCCTCCAACAAGGTGACTTCCAGGTCTCTGCACCACAGAAACTTTCACACACACACACACACACACACACACACACACACACACACAAAATAACAAAACAAGGCCAAGACACATTGTTTAGAATCCCACATTTCATGAGCTGCAGTCACCCCTCAATGCAGTTTGCTGACACGTACGTATGGGGGTAGGGGGGGGCGTGCAAGTTCAAGAGCCGAGCGTGGGAAGGCACCCACTGCCGCGAACAAGAGGGGGGAGATGGGAACCGGAGGGAGAAGCGAGGAGGAGCGCGGAAGATAAAAAGAGACTGATTGGAGGCGAGAGGCTCCGACGGGCCATGGGAGGCGCTCCTAAATTGCCAAAGAGCCACTTCCTGTGGGCTATTCAGTGTTTCACTGAGGGCCTTTGTGAGTTTGTGTGTCAGTGTGTGTGACCACTAGAATTTTAAAGACCCCCTTTTTTGGACTAATTACATCGTGACATATTTCAGCAGACGGGGCTGTTTCCATGCCAACCCAGCGTTCTGCACCGCGCTCACACGTGTGTTTGCGTGTGTTCGGCCGCGGCGCGCACACACACACACACACACTCTCTCTCTCCGCGCCGCATGTACATTACGCCGCGTACCGCGCGTTCGCTCTCTGCGTCGATGCGTGTTTAGCACTTAGCGTTGTTTGTCGAGGTGAGGTTCACAGATCTCCCTCAGGGGCTGTGTGTTATTGTGTGTGTGTGTGTGTGTGTGTGTTGTGTGTGTGAATATAGGGGTTCTATTCAGGGTGAAATCATTAATTCTGGCTAGACGGGGGTGGGGGGGGAAGGGAGGGATAGAGGGTGAGAAGAACAAGAAAAAGGAGTTTGAAACGGCGAAGGGAGGGAGGGGGTGAGGGGGTGAGGGGGTGAGGGAGTAAGGAGGGGGGGGGGGCTGGAGTCTGTTGTGAAAGAATGCTCTCTTTCTTTCTTTCGCTCTTTCGTTCTTTCACTGAGGCCCGTCTTTTGATTGGCTCAGTATATCTGTCTCAAAGGCTTTCATGCATCCACTCATCCAGCTGAGAAACACACACACACACACACACACACACACACTCGCAAACAAGGTCCCACACAGTGTCCTTCAGTGCACCAAGTCCGTCACCACGACACACACACACACACACACACACACACAATGGAGAGAGATTCTTCTGTGTGGTTGTTCTTCTATCTGATGTGATTTGGCGCAGGTTCATTTGTATTCAGCTCTCTGAAGCCGCTCAAAACTTTCTCCTCACACAATGTCACTCACTCGTTTAAATGTTCTTCTTCCATCCGATGCAGACATTTCTTTCTTTCTTAAATGAACAAAAGAGAGAGAGACAGAGAGAGAGAGAGAGAGAGAGAGAGAGAGACAATTGGTCTCTGATGACTGTCTTTATTCTGGATGCTGACTCAGTGTTTTTCTTTTCTTTCTTTTTTCTTTTAAACAAAATTTCTTTTTTTAAATTTAGTTTCCTGAGAAGCTGGAATTGGATCTCTTGTCCCCGGGGGCCTGCGAGGCGACGCAGTAGCCTGTGTGTTTATCTGGTAGAAACGCAGAGTCAGCTGCCGGGCCACAGTCAGACAGCTGCAGGACATTACGGAGGCATCATGTGACCTGTAATAACACATATTCCCCGGCTGTGGAAAACAAGCCTGTAATTGGTATTTTTGAATAGTATGTTACAGTTTCCACAGCGGAGGAAGTCGTCTCATCGTGTTTTGGATGAGGATCGAAGTAGAATCAAATGGTTTCAAATCTAGAAAATATGCCACGCAGGTAATCAAAGGCCTTTATCCGAGTGCGGATCCGGCCTTTGTGTGTGTGTGTGTGTGTGTGTGTGTGTGTCTTGTTGCTCACTGACCGAGTTACAGGTGAATAATCGCAGAATGAACCCGAGGTCAGGCGGCGCCTCAGGAACGGAGTTGAGAGGATAGACGGCAAGGCCGGGCTTCAGAGTGACACCCGGGCACGGGGAGTGCAAGGGCAACCCACTGAGGCGGAAGTGATTGATGCTGTCAGCTCAAACACACACACACACACACACACACACACACACACACACTCGCAATCACAGACGTGCACGCACACACACTTAAATGGACAGATTGAAAGTAGATCACTGTGCCCGGGCGTTTAACATTTAGCCCCTCCCCCTTTAGCGTGCAAGCTGATCTCCGGCAGCATAGACGTGCAGACACACACACACACACACACACGCACGCCCAAGATCACCGTGCTTATTAGTGGCTAATTGATCCACGCTTAATCTGCTCTGATGGTTTGTCCGCCTTACAGTTAATCTAGCGGCCATCGTACCCAGTGGGAGCAGGGAACTGGTTCTGGGTCAGGTTATTCAAGCCCATAGACCAGACATAGTGCTTTGTGTACAGAGGCGATGCTTCTTAGTGACCTAATCCTTAAAATAATAGGATCAGAAAAACTTGCCGACAATAGATAGTTGCAACTTTTACAAGTTTTTGGAAAATGTGAAACAAATAATTAGGATCCAATTAATTTTAACATTTTTTCATCGGGCTGCAGCTAACCGTCAATTTAATTATGGATTAATCTGCTCATTACGGCCCAAACTTTATTTTCTCCATAAAACGTCTAAAAAAAAGATAATTTTTAATCCCCCAAAGGTTGCGTGGTTGGTTCAATCAGACCAAGAGAACAACAAATATGAAATGTCTGTCGTCGATTGTCTAATTGTTGGAGCTCTGCGCTTCAATCCGATCATGAACCTCTTCCTCTCTCGTGTCCCTCTTCCTCTTCCTCCCGGTATCTGTGTCATCCCATTGTCAAGATTCATGACGGACGGATGCAATCCAACGATCTGTTGTCGTGCAGCGTGAGGTTTTTCTCGTTCTCATTCTTTAAAGCTTAATGCATTTCCAGCTTTCTGGCTTTAAGCCCTAACGTTGATTCGTATAGACACAAGAGATCAAACAATGCATTAGCGGAGCACAGGGGGCCCTTAACGCAGCACTAAGCTCATAGACGATGACATCGGATATTACCGGGAATCTACCGAGCTTATCGCCCCCTCCTCACCCTCCTCATCCTCCTCCTCGCCCTCCACTCAGCTTCTTTAACCTGTCGGAGAAAAGCGATCAACTGATTTCCTCTCACGCAGCCCGGCCTCGGCCGACGGTTTTCCCCAGGAGAGAGCGGCAATGACAGAAGCGTTACGCCGAAGAATAGCAGCGATGCCTGACTGATTATTCCTCAACCCTGTGGCGGCCAAACGTTGGCCCCGCCTCCTGTTTCTAAAGGGCCCCCAGTGCCAACATCCAACTTGACTTCTTTACAGATTTACACGTAACAACACAGTTTTCTAAGTGGGCACTTAGTGGGCCATGCACTGTATTGGAGCCTAAAAGTATTGAAAATCAGGATCAACAGATAGGGTTAGTACAGTCATGGAAAACCTGGAAAAGTCATGGAATTTTAAAATGGTCATTTCCAGGCCTGAAAAAGTCATGGAAAAAAAATTAAATCACAAAACTTTTGGAAAAGTCATGGAAATGTGTTATATTCACACTTTCATTTACACCGAGTTTGTAATAATTTATATGTTTTATAAAGAAAGACGCTCAAAATATAAGCCGGCGTACGTTCTCATACTAGCGGCGCAATTTTCTTGTTTTTCCGCGTTGCAAGTGAACGCACCTTAACTGGATAGTTCGCTGGCCGTAGCTCAGGAAGCAAATGTTTATTCTTTAAATAAAATATTGCCTCTTATTCATTTGTTTCATTAAATGTATACTGTATACTTTGGAATTCACATTGTTTAAATACTAAATGTTCTTGTATAAACAAAGATTTCAGTTTGGTCATGGAAATTTGAAGTCACGGAAATCTATTGGTCAACATGTGTAAGAACCCTGAACAGATATGTAAATATATTTTAAATAAAATGTGAGCTCACCGGTAAACGACTGTGATGTCAAACGTTAACCTGTGTAGTACTTTTACGTAGGTGTGTTGATAGAAAAGGAACATTTAAAATCGTACGGCACAGAAACCAGGTTTTCTTGCAGTGTAGCTGCTTGCAGAATGTCGTCTGGTAGCCTTTAGGAGTGTGAACCTTTAGAGTAAATGTAACGCCGTCCTGCGCTCAGAGTCCGAGGCCTCAGACAATCGAAGTACTCCGACGCCTCTGAGGGTTGCGGTCCGAAGATTAGCCCTCATCTCTCCCTTCAGATGTCACATTACACCGCGGGTCCCTTCCTATTATACGTATCATATTGCATCTACTGCGGCGCTCTAGTGACCCACTAGCTGGAGCTGGCCCGGTTATACATACATACATACATGTACATACACATACACATACATTTCTGAAATGCCGCCCTCATTAGGCTGCATTGCGTCTCAATGCCAGCAGAAATTATTCTTTAATTCACAAGAGAAAAAAGATTATCGGAAAATCTTTAAAAAAAATCAAAAATGATTGTGTGTCTTTTTTGTGTGTGTGTGTGTGTCCATCCTTTTAATCATCTCGCGACCCGTTTCGGGGTCCCGTCCTTCAGGTTGGAAACCCACTTATCCAGAATATAATGCTTTACATTGCAAAGATAGCATCCCTGATACCTTTTTTTTTTTTTTAAAGAAACAAAACATACCCGATTTTTTTGAATGTGAATTGTTGACACACATGCATATTTACAGTAGAGAGGGGGGGGGGGGGGGGGGGGGGGGGCACACATTTGCCGCAGGGCGAGGACATTGTCGGCTGCCGGCGAGGAAAAATTGAGGTCAGCACAACAAAAAAAAAAGGAGCCGTGAAGAAACCCGTGACTCGAGGAAGTCCGCAAGCTTTTTAGAGGCGGAGTCAGAATGTGTTATCATCCACGGAGGAGACTCCCCAGACTCGCACTGCTGCGGTTTCTGTGGCACAGTTCCTTTGTCTGCTGTAAGTCGTCTAGCAGGTGGGAGATTTTGGTTTTCCAAAAACGGGCCTCCGTCTCCCCACGGTCCCGCGCTGCAATGACTTTTCCAGACATCGCAAGAGGGGGAAAGAAAACATTGTGTGTGTAAAAAAAAAAGGCAAATTGTTGTAGCAGCGCTTTAGGGTTCAGTCATCGTCTTCATTCTCTGTCTCTTCAGCCTCTTTTCTTCTTCCATATATACCCCCCCCCCCCTCTACCTCTCCTCCCCTCTTCTCACGACTCCCTCTGTCTCCCCCCCACAACACCTTTCTTCTTTTACACTTCAAAGCCTTTCGAGGGTGTGTGATCTCCGTGGCAGGTCTCAAACACACACACACACACACACACACATGGACGGCTCTCCCAATTGCAATCTCTTCCTCTCCCTCTCGCGGAGGTGTGTGTGTGTGTGTGTGTGTGTGTGTTTGACGGTGTGCAAATGTGTTTATCATGGCTTCCGTCAAACACCTGTTCTAACAGACACTATTTTCTGGTCTCAAAATAGCCGGGCAGAGGAACACAACGTGTGTGTCTGCATATCCACACAGGAAGAACTCAATCACGGCGTCCGTCTTCTTTTTATCTGCTTCCTGTATATCTAGACCCACTTCCTAAATTGTCCCCCGGGTCACGGGTCTGAATGAATGAATGAAGCTCATCGCCGGACAGATAAAGTGCTTTTCTGTTTCGTTGCCACTAATCATTTTCTCTTCCCTCCAGTCCATCTTGCTGCTCGGCTCGGTGGCGTTGCTGTGTCTGGGCCTGGACCTCCTCTTCCTCCTCTTCTACTCCTTCTGGCTCTGCTGCCGGCGACGCAAGAGCGACGACTCGTCGCACTCTCACACGCACTCCCAGCAGCAGCCCAGCGCCGACTGCTGCTGCACCGCCTGGTGCGTCATCATCGCCACGCTCGTCTGCAGGTGAGAGGTCATCGGCGCTAAGAGTCGACGCATCTACAACTAGAAGGGGCTCTCGGTGGAGCGCATACCTTCGCATGTCACACGATCGGGCATTGAATTATGAACATTTTGGCATTAGCTGCATGCCAATTGGATACAAATTGACCGCGCTATGGTAAAAAGAAGATTTGTACCTTTTTTATGACCTTGACCTTTGACCCGATCGATCCCAAAATCAAATCAAATGGTCCCCGGATAATAACCAATCATCCCACCAAATTTCATGCGATTCGGTTTAATACTTTTTGAGTTATGCGAGTAACACGCATACAAATAAATAAATAAATACATAAATAAGTAAATAAATAAGTAAATACACGGCGATCAAAACATAACCTTCCATTTTCAATGCGAAGGTAATAATTAAATCCTTTTTTTCCCACCGCGACAGCTGCAACTATTAAGATTTGCTCTATTAAGAATGCGTGAGTGAGTAAAGGTTAATTTATTTAATCGTTCGTCCCCGTTAAAGGAATTACGCTGTCGCCCTGAAATAGAGTCTTCAGTTCATCGCAGGGGGTTGAGGGGCGGAGCGGGCGCTGGTTTACCGGCTCTGTGTAAAACAGAATGTTGCTGCACAACTGGAGCCCCTTATCGCTCACACTGCACAAAACAGACACGATGAGTCACATAGCAACGCATTTCAACATCAGAGGATTTTTTTTATGCCCATTTCAAATGTGCACATAAACAAGCTGTGGCCAGAAGTCTCGACGGTTGTGTGTGTGCGCTCTGAGATCGTTTCCCCCGGCCGTCCCAGCTGCGCGCTTTGAGAGGGTTGAGGCTGGTCTTCACACACACACACACACACACACACACACACACACACACACAAACTCAAACACAAACACACACATGCACACAAACTGTTCTTCTGTCATTTACTCCCTCATCCATCGCTCCTCGACTTCACCAGACTTGTTCCCCCTCTCTTCCCCCGTTTCTTTATCCCTTTTAGTCCCCCTTATATATTATTTCTCTCCGATTGGCCTTCTCCCTGGCCTAGAAAGGTTGCCATGGAGACAGAAGCAGATTTGATGCAGAGACGAGAAATGAATTATACAGTCGGGGGGGAGCCGTGTCTGTCTGTATGTCTGTCTGTGTGTCTGTGTGTGTGTGTGTGTGTGTGTCTGTCTGTGCGTCTGTGTCTGTCTGTGCGTCTGTGTCTGTCTGTGCGTGTGTGTTTGTGCGTGTGTGTCTGTGTGTGTGTGTGTGTGTGTCTGTCTGTGCGTCTGTGTCTGTCTGTGCGTGTGTGTTTGTGCGTGTGTGTCTGTGTCTGTGTGTGTGTGTGTGTGTGTGTGTCTGTCTGTGCGTCTGTGTCTGTCTGTGCGTGTGTGTTTGTGCGTGTGTGTCTGTGTGTGTTTTTGTGTGACTCAGTGCAGAAAAGTGCTACTTTTTGCAGCTTTGAATATTTCATGATTAGCTATAATATTTATTAAATCTTTGATATGAATCTGTGTGTGTGTGTGTGTGTGTGTGTGTGAGTGTGTGTGAGTGTGTGTGTGTGTGTGTCTGCATGCGAGCAAGAGCGCTCATGCGATCCTTTGTCCACGATGTAAGATGACATCATACTTTATTTCTGGCACAGCACCAACCACATGTGGACTTCCTCCATTTGTGTGCAGGTGCGCTGTGTTTCCAGAAGAAGTCTCGTTTGAGGTTGTGTTTATGTACGTGCTCCGTATGTCGGCTGAAAGGATTAGTCGATAAACAACATGATCAAATATCAAATCACAAACATTTGCTGGTTCGAGTTGATCAAGAATGATTTAAATACCTCTGGGTTTTAGATTCTTGGCCACAAACAAGTTTTTTTTAAGAAAATGTGAAGCTGTGGGATTTATGTTTCTCCATTTTCTGACATCTTACTGGTGGAATGATTCCTTTATTCACCTAAAAGAATGAGCGAGAGATTACACGATTCTAAAAATAACTAAGGCTCCAGTGATGAAATCTTTCTCTCTCCCAATACGGATCCAGGTACCTCGACTCCCCACCAACTACTCATCTGATCCCAGATTAAAATCTACATATCGCTTGGAACTCGTTATAATGTATTTTTCACGTGCCGGGAGACGAGGCTAAGAACTGCAGCTGGCTCCGACTGAATAAATGTAACTGACAGCTCTAACATCCACGATTATAAAGAGAGTTATTAAGTGTTCAGCTCTGACTCATTAGGTAAGCAAGCATCCAGCTTGTGAATGACGGGACATCGGCTGTAAGGACTAAATGGAGAGGTTATTACAGAACGTAGCTGCAGTCGTTAATTGCTGAATAAATAAATACACATAGGACGGATTATAACTTTCATGTGGATCGGTTTCAAAGTCCCGAAACGTTAATTACAGCCCGACGTAGATCACATCGGCTCGTCCCTAATAATCCCAGTCGGTTATTGCTGATAGCATGTTGTCGCGGTGTGAGGTCAGGTGTGTGTGTCGTCAGCTGTTTGGGACCGAGTAGGAAACACACGATGTTGCGAATTCGGATGCATCTGTTATTGGATAATAATAATAATAATAATA
This sequence comes from Liparis tanakae, assembly GCA_036178185.1. Taxonomy (NCBI): domain Eukaryota; kingdom Metazoa; phylum Chordata; class Actinopteri; order Perciformes; family Liparidae; genus Liparis; species Liparis tanakae. Next base: position 3,974,718 of record CM070110.1, read on the forward strand.
ATAATAATAATACATTGTATTTGGAGGTGCCTTTCAAGTCACCCAAGGTCACCTTACAATAAAATCGAACAGGATACAGGATAAAAGTATGAGAGATAGAAACAACATTAAAACGGAACATCAACATAAACGTGAATCGGTCGGGTTTGGACTTGAACTCATCGCGATGAAGCCGAGACTGAACTCGGCGCCGCTCAGAGCAGGTTGCCGTTTCTCAAAGAAACGATGACGACTTCATTTCTTATTTATTTAAGATTCAATTTTATTTACACATTTATTTTTACAGGATGTTTATGGTGAAATAGCAAGCAATTACAGTTTGTTATACTGAAAGTCTTATTTTACAAAAACGAAATACACAAATGTATAACCTTATTTATTATCATCATAAGAAAAGAACAAAAATATTACACAAACTTCTCCCCATCCACCCCCCTCCCTTGTATGACTCTCAATTTCCTTTTGTTTATATATCTACACAGTCTTTATACAGTTTACATACACCCATCCGTACACATTCATATCTACATAAGTCAATACAGTATTCACAACATATACATCATTGTGGACCCCCCAACGATGACGACTTCATGACGTGTGTGTGTGTGTGTGTGTGTGTGTGTGTGTGTGTGTGAGTGAGTTTTCTTTTTAAAGTCAGACTTAAGCTGGCTAATTTTGTCTGTTAATTATCTGGCTTCTGGACTTTTGTCACACATTTTCCCACACCGTTGGGAGGTAAAGCCCTTAAATCCCCCGATAGGAGCCGCAGGTATTAAACCGGCGAGATGGAACTCATGGGAGGGAAGAGTGACGAAGAGGAGGGAGGAAGGGAAGTGGGAACAAGGAAAGGAGAGGAGGATGGTTTAATGTCAAAACGGAGATTACAAGGCGGCTGGAGGGAGGGAGGGAGGGAGGGAGGGAGGGAGGGATGGGGAAAAGGACGGCTAGAAAGAGACGTTATTTACATCGTCATGCAAAACACATTTGTGATGATTCTCCGTGCCCTTTATTGAGCTCTACTCTGATTCTCCCGTCCAGCCCGCTTCCCTCTGCATTTGATGTTTTACGTCACATGTACATACAAAGTCCATCGTAAAGCTCTGACACACACACACACACTCACACACACTCACTCACACAAAGGCCTGTGTGTGTAAACCAGCTGTAACACGGGGCTACTCCAGATCTAATGGGCTAGAATGAATTGCCTTAACAATGGCCGTAAATTCCCCTCCACAAATCGCCCTGTTGTTAGCGTTCAGACCAAAGACACCATCAATACAAAGAGGGCACTCAAACACACACACACGCACACACGCACACACACACATACAGTACACAAAGAGAAGATATGAGCGCGGTGGGGAGGGGCGGTGTGGGGGCAGAGGGCTAGAGATGAGATGGAGAGCGTGAAGGGGATTTATTTTTGAAGTGACGGGGGTGCCGGGTGGGCGCCGCCGGGCTTAGTGGACCTGCTTAAGGAGGACGAGGGCTGGGAGAAAAGGCGGTCGGGGGCCGCCGACCTCAGACGTTGTAGCATGTGTCATGTGTGAATGTGGATGAAGGGCTGTAGAAGGATCATATTATGTGCGGTCTTGTGACCCAATTATTGTGTAGGCTCTGTGTGTGTGTGTGTGTGTGTGTGTGGGTGTGTCATTCCTGGTAGACCTGGAGGGTGACACCAATGCAAAGAACAGTGAGCTCATCGCTGCCTCTCGCTGGTTAACAGCGGAACTGCACTTCCAAATAAAAATACAGATGATACCAAAAAATCACCATTTAATTTTCAACTCTTCAAAATAAAGAACATGAAAACAATTCTCAAGGCTGAAAACAAACAAGAGTAAACAAGCGTATTGGTCTTACTGGTTATATCCTTCTACCATCTTTACCTTGGGCGTAGTTAGGACTGTGTGAGAAACAAAGGTTGGCGGCGTGGCGCTAAACTCATTCATCGATGTGCATCGACGCCTTCCGATGGTTTAATTAGTCTTTTTGTTAACGCTTCCTGTTCTCTGCCTCCCAGCGCTGGCATCGCTGTCGGGTTCTACGGAAACGGCGAATCGAGCGACGGCGCCAGCCGTCTGGCGTACTCCCTCCGCCATGCCAACCGCACCGTGTCCGGGGTGGAGAAACTGGTGAGCTTCCTGCCGTTGCCCTCGCACTCTTCTCTCTACTCACGATGGAATGACTACAGACAGGGTTCTTACGGTCATGGAAAACCTGGAAAAGTCATGGAGTTTTAAAATGGTCATTTCCAGGCCTGGAAAAGTCATGGAAAATACTTAAATCACAAAAGTGTTGGAAAAGTCATGGACATTTGTTATATTCACTTGTTCATTTACGCCGAGTTTGAAATAATGGATATGTTTTAGAAAGAAAGACTCGAAATGTAAACCGGCGTACTGGCGGCGCAATTTTCTTTTTTTCCCGTGTTGCAAGTGAACGCACCTTAACTGGAAAGTTCGATGGCCATAGCTCGGGAAGCAAATGTTTATTCTTTAAATAAAATATTGTCTCTTATTCATTTGTTTCATTAAATGTATACTTTATGCTTTGGAATTCACATTGTTTAAATACTAAATGTTCTCACTTTTTCATGTATAAATCGAGATTTCAGTTTGGTCATGGAAATTTGGTTTAAAGTCATGGAAAAGTCATGGAAAAGTCATGGAAATCCACTGGTCAACATGTGTAAGAACCCTGTAAAGAGTAAAAAGTCTTGAGGTTAACTTCTCCCTCCCCGTGGATGTCCAGGTGTCGGACAGCGCCCTGGCCTTGAACCAGACGGTGGAGGAGAGCCTGGTCCAGTTGGAGACGGCCTTCCAGGAGCAGACGGACTACGTGTCCATCGTCCAGAAGCTGCAGGGACAGCTGGACGAGCTGGTGAGGCTGATGGTGGACATTCCCTTCTGGTCCAACACTGACATTTCCCTGGAGGACTTGGCCCACAAGACGGAGGTGTTCGATTTCTACAGGTCAGTACGCACAGGTCACGGTACGCGCGAGAAGGAATCAACGTGTTTACATTACCGATAGATAATAACAGGGTTCGTACGGTCATGGAAAAACTGGAAAAGTCATGGAATTTCAAAATGGTCATTTCCAGGCCTGGAAAAGTCATGAAAAAAACTTAAATCGTAAAAGTTTTGGATAAGTCATGGAAATTTGTTAAAATCACATGTTCATTCACGCCGAGTTTGAAATAATTAATGTGTTTTTTAAAGAAAGACGCTCAAAATATAAGCCGGCACACGCTCTCAATACGCAACATTTTCTAAAATGTTCATGTTTATCCCGAGATTTTCAGTTTGGTCGTGGACATTTTGTGAAAAGTCATGGAAAAGTCCTGGAAATCCACTGGTCAAAATGTGTAAGAACCCTGTAATAAACATGAAGATCAACCACTGCTGTCACGGCTGGTGTAAGCAAGGTAGCGGGATAAGGGGTAAGAAAAAAACTGAGAAGACGAGGGTCGACACTGGGAGGGCCGTCCGCACACGCAAACACATCTGACGAGAGAACCCAAAGTCCAAAGGCAGATGTTTACACCAGGATCGCAGAACAAACGGGAAAACAGAGAGGCAGAGAATTAGAAGTCTAGGCTGCTCCTCACCACTGTTCCTGGACCTGGATGGAAAAAAAGTCTTGAAGGATACAAGAGAACTTGCTATGGCGGATTTTTTATCGTATTTTAGAGCAACTTCATCCATAGCACATATGAAACTAGAACGGGCCCTCGGTAGAGCGTATACCTTCGCCGCAGCCATGAACATTTTGGCATTAGTTGCATGCCAATTAGATAGAAATGGACCGTGCTACGGTAAAAAGAAGATTTTTATCTTTTTATGATCATGACCTTTGACCTGATCGATCCCAAAATCTAATCAAATGGTCCCCCGGATAATAACCAATCATCCCACCAAAATTGCATGCGATTCGGTTTAATACTTTTTAATTAATGCGATTAATACAAAAACACACACACACACACACACACAAATAAATAAATACACAGCGATCAAAACATAACCTTCCGCATTCTCAGAATGTGAAGGTAATTGAGTTCTGTACAATTGAATTGTAAGTAAATTACATTTGAATTGTAAAGGAATTGTGGGACGGAGTTGTCTCCTTGCCTTCAGTAAAGGACGCTCCAGCGTTCCCTAGGCTAAAGGGGACTAGAAAGGAGGCGTTGAAGCGCTCGTCGAGCAGCTCTCATCACGGCTGCCTCTTTGAGACTTCTGGCTCATTGAACTCGTCGTCGTTAGAAACCTTCCTGGGAGAAATGAAAACATTCACCCGCGTACAGATAGATAGATAGATAAATAGATAGATAGATAGATAGATGGACGGACGGATGGATACTTTATTAATCCCGAGGGAAATTCAGGTCATCCAGTAACTTATACATTTAACATAAAACTTAACTCACAAACAACAATACACATAGGGGGGAACATGTACACAGGGAGTAGGGAGAATACAGAATTTACAGATAAAGTGTGCATTGATTACATTTTAATATCCACGAGGGTAGTGCAAAAAGCTATAAATAAACGCTATAAGTAAACCAGTATGTGCAATGCTGAAGTACAGGCTGGCCCGCAGGCTGCTCTTTAGGGCTTGTATAGCCACAAGTAATTGTAGCCAAAAGAGTAAAAACAAAAAAAAAAACATTAAATGAGTAAATGAGTAAACAAGAGTAAAACATATGGACAGTGGGATGGAAAAATTGAAGTAAAAATGAAATGACAATGTTAGAGCGCCTATTTGTATGAAGCCCCGTACACTGTGTGTTTACAGGTGGCTGGGGTACCTCAGCCTGCTGCTGTTCGACGTGCTCATTTGTCTCCTGGTGCTCTTCGGCCTGATCCGCAACTCCAGAGGGACTCTGATTGGGTGAGCTGCGGAGAATCCCTCCTCGACTCGGACTGTTGGTGCGCTGAATCGCGACCTTTAAAATATGCATTCTGTGTCCTTCAGAGTGTGCCTGCTCGGCGTTCTGACTCTGATAATCAGCTGGGGGTCTCTCGGCATGGAACTGGCTGTCGCCGCCGTAAGTGTAACCATGGCAACATCGCCGAGCTCTCTGGCTCCGCAGTGATGTAATCCTTCTTCTGCTCGAGCGAGTGTGTTCAGCCACAGTGGGCTGATGCGTCATGTGTGTGCTTACCCTCTCGCAGTCAGCCAGCGACTTCTGCGTTTCCCCGGATACCTACGTCACCACGGTAACCAAGGAAAACGCTGTCATCAAACAAGGTATGCAGACAGTGGACCGGTGGCAGCCGTTCTTTGAAGCCGCTTCTGGGTTTCCAAAACATTGAATCGTAATAAACAAAACAATGTTGACCTGCAAACACGTGCCACGAGATAATTATGTCCCTCTTTAACTGAAGGATATTTTACCTGCGCCTTTTGGTATTGTTTTATTTTTAGAGGCTTGACCAGATGAAACAATCCCATCTTACATAAGACAAAACAATTTCGGATCTCACCCCGATATGTAGCTTTATGTGTGTTTCCAACGGGAACGTGTTTGAATGACACCCTGGTATCTTAACGCGCTCTCTCTCTCTCTCTCTCTCTCTCTCTCTCTCGGCTGACTGCAATGCATCAGCAATCCTGCACACTGCCCCCCCGCCCCCGCCCTCACCCCTAGTCCCCCCACCCCTCCTCCAGCCTCTCCCCAACGTTAAATAAATAAATAAAAGATCATCAGAGCACATTTGGGCTTCTTCACTTAGGATCATTATCTGATTTGTTCTCTCTCTCCATCCGTTTATATCCCTCTATACCTTCTCGATTGCGCCCTTTCTTCCTCTCACTCCCTCTCTCCCTCTTTGCTCTCGTCTAATGAGTTCTGTTGTGTGTCAAATGTTTCCGCTCTGAAGAGCACAGATGTTGCCTCACACATATCTCTCACACACACACACACACACACACACACACACACACACACACACAGACATAGACACACACGCACATACGCACACACACATACACACACACACACACACACACACACACACACACACACACACACACAGAATTAAGCCTGTGTATTACTGCTAACGAGCCTCTGCAAAGAGTTTCTGGGCGTAGAAAGACGCAAGACATCCATCAATAGTCCTTTCGTTGATATAACTGTAATAACTGTTTAATAACGTGTATGTGTTGGTTCATTCTCAGATATCCTGCAGTACTACCTGAGGTGCAGCCCCGGCCAAATTAACCCCTTCCAGCAGGTAACGTCACCCTGTTGTCGGGGTTATTATTTAGATTTCGTCTTTTAATAGAAATACATTTCACGTGTCGCTTAGTGAGCGAGCGAGAGAGGGAATGAAGCGAGCGGGCCGCGGGTCAGAGCGAGAGAGGGAATAAACACGGCCACGCCTCGGGCCGACGCGGTGGGAAGGAGCCGGACTCTCCAGAGGAGGCAGAGGAGGAAGACGAAGAGCGCATTAGAGATATTCGGCGAAGGAAACGAGACGCTGGTTGTCAAACACGTCTGCTAACGGTGTTTGACAACGCAGCGGTTATATAAGAAGAACAAAAGAGGAAAAACAGGCAACGGGCCGAGTCTCTGCAGACACCGACGATGGAGAGGGATTCATTCTGTGTGATACTTTACCGTGTTTGTTTTTCAGGAACATGCTGCTTATCGTACCGTTCAATCCTGCACATCAAATAACCAAGCGGTGTGTGTCGCGCGTGTTCTCTGGTGTGTTTCTCTCGTCCGTCTGTGTGTTTTCCTAGAGGCTGTCAGGAAGTCACAAAGCATTGGTGGAGATGCAGGATGACGTGGCGGAGCTACTGAGATCAGCAACACGCGAATACGCCAACACCAAGGTGTGTGTGTGTGTGTGTGTGTGTGTGTGCGCAGTGATCTGTGGCTCTTTATGTTCGCGGCTGAGTGGATTCGCGTCAGTCAGGGTTCCTACGGTCATGGAATTTGAAAATGGTCATTTCCAGGCCTGAAAAAGTCATGGAAAAAACTTAAATTATAAAAGTTTGGGAAAAGTCATGGCAATGTGTTAAAATCACATGTTCATTTACGCAGAATTTAAAATAATGAATATGTTTTTGAAAGGAAGATGCTCAAAATCTAAGCCGGCATACGCTCTTATACTATTGGCGCAATTATTATTTTTTCCCGTTGCAAGTGAACGCACCTTAACTGGAAAGTTCGCTGGCCGTAGCAACAACAGCTCAGGAAGCAGTCGGGATAATGTCATTTGTTTCATTTAAGCTGTATTGTATGCTCTGTAATTATCATTGTTTGAATACTACATTTTCAAAAATGTTCATGCATACACCGAGAATTTAGTTCAGTCATGGAGGAAATTTGGTTTAAAGTCCTGGAAAAGTCCTGGGATTTTAAAATGGTAATTTCCAGGCCTGGAAAAGTCATGGAGATTTGTCATGATCACATGTTCATTTACGCCGAGTTTGAAATAACTAATATGTTTTTTTAAAGAAAGACGCTCAGAATATAAGCCGGCGTACGCTCTCGATACGCAACATTTTCTAAAATGTTCATGTTTATACCGAGATTTCAGTTTGGTCGTGGACATTTGGTTTAAAGTCATGGAAAAATCCTGGAAATCCACTGGTCAAAGTGTGTCAGAGCCCTGGTCAGCGTGCTGGATGAGCGTGTCTATAGCCGGCGTTTATCGGATGGCGGCGCGTGTCGACGTGTGAGGGTTGAACCGCTGCTCCTCGTCTTCAGGGGAGTCTCGAGCAAATCCAGTCCGTGCTGAACTCCACCGAGGTCGGTCTCCACCAGCTGACCGCCCTGGTCGACTGCCGCAGCCTCCACATGGTGAGCCGCCTCGCGACCGGAGAGACGACTCGCGGCCGAGACGCCTTTCCTCCCGCTCCTGACGACCTCCCCTCCCCCCACAGGACTACGTCCAGGCGCTGACCGGGCTGTGCTACGACGGCGTGGAGGGCGTCATCTACCTGGTCCTCTTCTCCTTCGTCACCGCGCTGATGTTCTCCTCCATTGTGTGCAGTGTGCCACACACCTGGCCCGGCAAGAGGTGACACACACACACACACACACACAGTCACAGTGTCTCGCGCACACACACACACACACACACACACACACACACACACACACAAGACTAACGCTAACACTAACGCCTAACATGTTACTCGATCTAACTTCCTAACTGTTTAACTAAATGCATCCTGTGACCTGAGAGCGGAGGAAAGACCCGTTAGGATGCTCCTCGGCGCCATGCATGTCACTCTCAGTGTTTTTGCCTCCTTCCTTCCTTCTATTCTCTCCGTCTTTCTGCCTGATGTCTTCGTTTCTCCCGTCAGCGATGTTTGTTTCCGTGTCTGTACTTTTCTTTTCTCCGCTGTGGACTCGGAGCCCCAGTGTTGTGTTAGGTTGTGTATCACCGCGTTCTTTTATCTCTTTTTTTCTTCTTTCTTTTCTGTGCCCCACTTCCTCCTTCTGTTCCATCCCTTCCTTCTCTCTCCCTGTCCTGATTTGGAAACGCTTTGGGCTTCAGCGAATGATGGCGGCCATCGAAGGAAATTAAACGGACCCCTTTCATAACAAACAAATACATATTTGGTCAAAAAGAGCTCTAGACAGGTTTCACCCTGGTGAACGAAGAATTAAGAGCTGATCCGTAATTGGGTGTTTTTTCCGCTCGTTTGTTGGGTGTGAATTAGCCTTGATGCTTATGCAAGACCCAGCAGGTGTTAAACAATAATCCATAATGTCCCAGTGGGTGTTGGGGGTTGGTTGCACATCAGGCTGCATGTGCTGCCACTTTCTGAGTCTGTTTGATGGACTGCACAAGCATCTTCTTTTTTTTTGGGAGGGGGGGTGCTATGAGTGAAACACCTCCACCTGGTGGCCAGTCAATGCAATAACATCCCGAAAGGCCCTGATCCATCCATGTGTTCTTCGTACTGCTCCCTCCCTCTTTACTATGAAACAGTGTGCCTGTGTCAACATGTTGGTATAGACATCCCTCAAACAACCACAGAGAATAATATAATACCATATACAATATAACTTATAGCACATGTAGAGGTTTATTTTGTGGTTGAAGCCAGAGATCCAACTTCCAAATCAGCACATATCTTATTTTGATGCCTCATTCTGTTACGTTGCCGACCCATTCTATGTCTGAAAATAGTTTATTTCTTCTTTTTTTCTCCCCCCCCCCCTCCTGGTGTTTTTGCTTTAAGTTTCACGGAGCACTCGGTGATGCATGAAAGTACTTTCAGGAAAAAGAAGGAGAAAAAAAAAAAGCATTTCAATGTGATTGGACACTTTGAAACGGAGAGTAATTTAATCAGGCAATACGGGACGACTGCATGAAGACAAAAACAAGCGTCTGCATGTTTCTGCGTATATATAAAAGTGTACAGAATAATCTGCCGTCACACAGTTTCCTTCTATGTAACGACACGGCAATGACACGCGGCGCCGCGGGTCCGCTCGGAGGCCCCGCCTGTTGTGTAGATGAATGCTGCCCATGTTCCCTCTCTTCTCGTTCAGCTGCGCTGGCGCTGAAGGCACGGCCTCGCCCAGTACACCCCCCCCCCCTCTCCTAACCTCCTCTTCAACCACTTGTTTACACTCTGTTGTCTCTCTCGGATCTCCCTCCCTCCCTCCCTCCTCTCTACCCCCCCCTCCCCCCTTCCTATCCATCATGCCCTCTCGTGACCCTGCCCTTTACCCATTGGCCAATCGAAGGACGGATGAGGAAGACGGAGAGGACGAGTCGGGCGCCTCGCGGGGCGGCGTGCACGATAACCTGTACCGCGTTCACATGCCCAGCCTCTACAGCTGCGGCTCCAGCTACGGTAGCGAAGCTAGCCTGCCCGCTACGGCCCACACTGTCAGCAATGCCCCCGTCACTGAATACATGTGAGTCAGCAGGATCGATGCACTGCCTGCCGTAGGTAGCTGATGCTTGCCCCCCCCTCCACTCCCCTCCCCCACCCCCACCCCCCCTTCCTCTTCCGTGACCCAGGCCAGCAGCATAGCAAACGCTCACTGCCTGCGATGCGGCGAGATAGAACAGCTGGTTTGTGCTCTGTGTGGCTCGCATGTCCCTCGTGGCCCCATTGTGGTCCGCCATATTTCTCTCAGTGAGTTAAAAGCCAACTGTAGCTTCCTCCCTTTGATACTCATAGGACACTCGCTGCCTGCTGCATCAGCCAGTCTGCCTGTTTCAGTCCGAGCCAGTTTAAAGATCATTGCTACTGGCCGTAGGATAAGTTAATGCTCTCCCCCTGCTTGCTACGTGTACCAAAGGAATGCCTGCGCTGAATACAACAAGATAACTTATATTATTATTTTGTTCTGCCAGTGCTTGCTTCTTATTTTTTTTTACTATGTGATGTTTGCTGCTAAGGAAAGAGATTTATCTCTTCAGCAAGAAATGAGGAAATAGACATTCCCTGCATTCTGAAAGTCATGTCGCCTTGTGAGTTTTATTATTATAGGAGCATGTTTCTCATGTTTTGGTTCAATCCTACAGACTGATGACGGTTCTAAAGCATGGGGGAGGATTTTAAAGTGACGCCAGTCAGTTTTAGTCCATCCCGGAATAGTACGAGACGTGACCTGAGCGGTCATCCCGTATCGGGAATGTTTGGTCATATTTAATTTTTAGTCCCAGTTATTAGTCGTGAGGATACATCGTTCCTAATCCAGGGAAATCAGTTCAATAATATTCAGTAGTCCTCTACTTTGGAAAATAGTTTGGCAGTAAGTTAAACTTAACAGTCATATGGACCAAACATAGAAAACCACTTATTTGTCCTTTTAAATATATCATTTCAACTTGTGTTGTTTGTATCAAGCGACCTATGTACCTCTTTAATTAATACTTTAGTGCCTTACCTTACCGTAGTTTTCCGACTTTAATAATTCATAATCTGTGTAGAACGTGTCTGACTGGTAACGTCAGTGATCAGACACGTGAGATCAAGGGAGATCGCTTTTATTTAGCCGTTAACTTTTTAGATATTTTAGTCAGCTTTTTAGTCTTTTTAAAAGTTACTATTTGCCATGATATCTTACTGAGCCACTTTCCCATTGTTAGACTAAATGTGTGTCTTTTGTGCATTGGAGGAATAGCGTTAACCACGTTGGGCGGAGCCGAGGGGTTTGGCTACTTTGTTATTATTCAACCGTGACCCTACCCCCCCCGCGGCCTCGTGTCTACGTGAACAATATTGAACGAGAACGCCGCGGCCCTCAGCCGCCGACCGGCTGTGATGTCATCACATCGGGCGCTTCCTGACTGTTAGTGTCAGACGACCCGGTGGACCCGCTCCGTGTGTCCGTCTGACGTCTCGTTCTGAAATCTCATCGTCTATACCACTGGTTCTCAACCTTTTGTTAAAGATGTACCCCCCGTGGAACGTTTCTCCAGCCGAGTTCCCCCTGAACAGACATGTTTGGTTAAATACACAGCGCTGTGCCATCAGTGTCCGATTTAATATACAATATATCCAATTCTCTTCATGAACTTACACGTATATTCTATTAAAACATTGTTCTTTTAATGGACGCTCATTCTAAATACACTACCGTTCAAAAGAGAACATTTTGTGTTTTCCATGAAAACTCATACTTTTATTTATTAAATGAATACAAGATTAATACAAAATCTAGTCAAGACATTGACAAGGTTAGAAATAATGATTTTCATTGTAAATATGAATGTTGTTCTTCAGACTTGTGGCTCAAAGGAAGGCCAGTTTTAGAGCTTCTCTCACCAGCATAACTGTTTTCAGCTGCGCTCACATAAAAAGGGTTTCAATGTCAAGGAATAATCTGTTTGTGGAAAATGCAAAATAAAAAGTTATTTAAAAAAAAGGATATCAAGGGGGTTCTACCCCTCTGCTCGTCTTCTAAGGCAATAACACAATGTACCACTAGAACATGGAGATGGGCCTCTACACACCTCTGGAGAGGCTTCATTAAAAAACAGAGAATAGTCATTTACACATATTTCTGATTAATTTAATGTCATTTTCATTTTCAAAAACAGGGCCTTTTTTCTTTTTCTAAGTGACCCCAAACTTTTGAACGGTAGTGCGTATGTTTTACAAATCTCATGTACCCCCTGGAGTACCTTCACGTGCCCCCATTTGAGAACCACTGGTCTAGACCAACAGAATATGTAGCCATGACACTGAACGACACCGGGTGTCTTCCCTCCAACTCTCACTCACGTCTTCAAGTCACGCGATCTTTGACAGGCCGGATCGAACCGAGCGGCGGCGGCGGCGTGAGTGAGAGTCGAGGCCGAGTTTGTTGTGTCGGAGCTCAGAACGCAGAGTTCAGTGTCGTTCACCAGATTTTCATTGTTGTGGCTGCGGAGCAACATTATCAGAACGAGACTTCTCCGATCTGGAGGGGAAGAACCACGTTATTCCTTTCAGTCGGGCTCTAAAGTAACAATCTGAGTCCGTCGGCGAAGGAACAAAAAAACTACTTTTAGTGGCCGCGAAGGACATCGCAGCCGGTTTAGCGCCCGCCGTCCGCAGCGTTCTCGTTCTTTACGGGAGCAACTCGCTTCCCGTTGTTTTTAATCCACGTAGACACGAAAACACGAGGAATAAAAATCCCGGTTGAATCGTACAGAGATTCCCCTCTGAGTCGTGACCCTGAGCCGACCGCAATAAGTAACCTCTTATTCTATAACGCAGGAGCCAGAACGCAAACTTTCAGAACCCTCGGTGTGAGAACACCCCCCTGATTGGCAGGGAGTCCCCTCCACCCTCTGTAAGTGCACACTTTCTAGAACACACTCTCCCACCCGCTATCTTCCAATACCCACAATGCAGCTGGGGACGAATAAAAAAACCCAACACAGAACCTCCCGAGAGACGGGATTTATGAATTTATGAACACGAGAGGTAAACAAAGGAAGGTGTTGATGAAGACACTCGTACCTCGTGCTAGTGTGGGTATTGGAAGGTGGTGCCCCCTCCCTACACCACTGCAAGTGTCCTCTGTGCTCAGACTAGACCGTGATCACGGATCGCCTCTCCGAAAGGTCATTTTGGCAGCCTGGGATAACCGCAAGTTTGACACCCAAAAATAAAAATAAAAAAGAAGTCCGTTGTTAGCGGGATTTTCACTCGCGACTGTTGTCGGACTCAAAGTTGTCCTCTTGTTCTGATGTACAAAGTCTGGTCGGTTTGAACGCGGCCCGTCGACACGCGGGGAGAACTCGTAAACGGCAGAGACGACCTTTAAAGCTGCCGTGCATCGACCCCCCCCCCCCCCCCCCCGCCTCCCCCTCCCCCCTCTCTTCTTCCACACCCGAGTCACAGCTCCGCCTCCCCATTGGGGCTACGAGACCGCGGACTGACGACATGCAATCCGCGACACGCTGAACGGGCCGCATTTTAAATGTCGTTCACGAGCCGGCGGCGGCGGCGGCGGTCGCTCCTGGACGCGGCGTGCCGAACCCCCGCGGCGAAGAAGGAACGTCGTTTGAGCCCAACCCGAAAACGGAATGTCCTGCTCCCCCCCCCCCCTCCCCTCCTCCTGTCCCCACAGTGTGTCTATGTGTGCATTTTCCTGTCGAGGTGTGTGTGTATGTGTGTGTGCGTCCTCTGTTTCTGTGCCCCCCCTCACCCTTCACCACTGAGCGGCAGCAGGAGCACACGTTCCCCGCCTCCGCTGCACCCGGGCGTAGCGGCCTCGGGAATAGCCTCGATTCATCCCTCTTAGGCCGGTCAGCGGGCCGCCGCCCACAGGGCGCTCCGCCGCGAGGAGACCACTAACTCATAGCCGGCTAACAACCTACTACATCAGAACTAGAGCACTAACTACAAACCACTGACAAGATGGAGCACATCTGCTAATTTACAATAACACCATCCAGACCGTAATCTGCTGTTATGTAACGACTGTAATCCGACCCCGGCTGTCAAATGACTGGTCAACGCACTGATGGGTGATGCAACCTATTGACACACCTTTCTATGTCTGTCTATCCATCTCTCCATCTATCTATCTATCTATCTATCTATCTATCTATCTATCTATCTATCTATCTATCTATCTATCTATATATCTATCTCTCTATCTATCCATCTATCTATCTATCTATCTATCTATCTATCTATCTATCTATCTATCTATCTATATCTATCTATCTATCTATCTATCTATCTATCTATCTATCTATATATCTATCTCTCTATCTATCCATCTATCTCTCTATCTATCTATCTATATCTACTTATCTATCTATCTATATATCTATCTCTCTATCTATCCATCTATCTATCTATCTATCTATATCTACTTATGTAACTATATATATATATCTCTCTCTATCTCTCTATCTATCCATCTACTTATCTAACTATCTATCTATCTATCTATCTATCTATCTTCTTATCTATCTATCCATCTATCTATATCTACTTATCTAACTATATATCTCTCTATCTATCTATCTATCTATCTTCTTATCTATCTATCCATCTATCCATCTATCTATATCTACTTATCTAACTAACTATCTCTCTATATATCTATCATCTCTCTCTCTCTCTCTCTCTCTCTCTCTCTCACTTACTTACAGCCGTCACATTTCCTGATCTAATGTACATTTCCACATGTCATCCTCACATCTCAGTGAATATAAAGTCTGTTATTGATCTCTCCGTCCTGACAAACTGTTTCCTGCTTCACTTCCTCCCTCTGGTTGTCTTCCCCCCCGACATGACTCCCTCCCTCCGTCCCCCACTTCTCTCCTTCCCTTGCGTCCTTTGTCCTCGTCTCTCCAGTATACCTCCAGCATGAGGGCGAAGTACCTGGCCACCAACCGACCGGACCAGAACCGACGCTCCGTGCCCAACGACCAACTGGACCCGGCCAGCCGGCCTCACCCCGCCGCGCGGCCACAGTCCTCCGTCCACTAGAGTCCAGAACCGCCCCAGTCCAACCCAGTACTGCCTAAATCCAGTTTTCACAGCCAGTAACGAGATCCAACTCACCATAGCGGGGCGTACTGACAGGACCCCTCTTCCTCAAGACCCTCCGAATTTCACAGAACTCATCGAGCAGCGCTGCCGCACCGGACCGGACCGGACCGGACCGGACCGGACCGGACTCCTGAGGTCGCCTTCTGCTCCCTGAATAATCCAGGAGGCCCGAGCCCAACCCGGAAGATCACGATTCCCACTCCTCTCCTCTGAGTGGAGGAGAGGAGTGGATCGGCCCACTTACCCACAATGCACAGCGGCTAAAGCGCCTTGGCTCTGGGCTCGTCCCGTTTCTTCTTCTTCTTCTTCTTCTTCTACTTCTACTTTTCAATTATCTCCCTCTCCACTGCACCACTAGGGGGCCGTACACTGCTCCCTAGTGGAGGCAGCGCTCAAGCCCTTTCACATTCAGACCACACACACACACACAGACACAGATACAGATACACACACATACAGACACACACACACACACACACACACACACTGTACAGACCTGTAAATAGTAAGCGTGTGCTTTACTCTGATTCCACGAGAAGTAGAGTGTTGAGTCTTTACTGGTGATGTGGTGTGCTGCGTGTTTACCATGGACGTTTTTAGCTGTACCTCATTCACACACACACACACACACACACACACACACACACACACACACACATACTTATAAACAATAAGCCAGTGAATTAGAAAGCCATGCTTAGATAGAACGCGTACCACCACATCCTCACATCTTTAACTTAACATTGTCGTCTAAGGCTTGCGCCGTGAGCTCATAAAGTCCACATCTCTCTCTCTCTCTCTCTCTCTCTCTCTCTCTCTCTCTCTCTCTCTCTGTATTTGTTCGCGTGTCGATTTAATGCGCTTTGAACGTGAGCCAGGAATCCCGTTGTGGAATCTGAACTTTGGGAGTCGAAGCGAGAGACAAGAGGACTCAAGAAGGCTCAACCTGTGCCAAAAAACTCTTGGATGCCTGACTCTGTCCTCCTCCTCTTCTTCTTCCTCTTCTTCTTCTTCTTCTTCTTCTTCTTCTTCTTCTTCTTCTTCTTCTTCTTCTTCTTCTTCTTCTTCTGCTGCCTCCACGCGTTTAAGGAATCACGCGGAGCGGTTTCCCTCCGACTGGAAATGAAAAGGGAACAACACTTGAAAAAAAAGAAAACAATGGACAGATGGAGTAGGACTCCCCGGAGGCCGCGACTCCTCGAGCGTCGGGTGCTAAGCGGGTCCGGGTCCCGGGAGACGCTCCGGACTGAGGAGGCAACGGGAACGTTTGTATTCGTTTTTATTATTTCAATGTTTTTCGGGTTCATTCAGGGATGTGATTCA
>CM070110.1:3993540-4006040 GCA_036178185.1 Liparis tanakae
GCCTGGCCGATCAGATAGGAGGACGGCTGTTGTTGTGATGGGGGGGGGGGGGGGGGGTCTCCAGACAGGAACCCGTCGACTCATAAACAAGGTCGGAGGTTTAAGGCGGAGGAGGAGGCGGTGTTCATTACAACCCCATTTTCAAATTCCTAACTCTCAATCACACAGACGTTTTTTGTGAATGTTTTTTTATTTGTTTTTGATCACAGGCCTTCATGGAGTCCAGATACTGGAGCGAGCGCGTCACTTCACGAGCGTCACTCGGGGATAGAAGACGACCCAACATGAGTCACTCCAACGCGACGACGGCTTTTTAAGAAGAAGCCTGTGCAACAGGCCTCGATACGACGAGCTCAGAGCAAAACAACACCGTGACAGAAGAGTTCATTTTGAGTAAGACTCTTATTTAAGAGTCAGATCTTTGAACCGTATAGAGGTGTGTCCTGTTGCACAGAGCAGAGGGAAAGTGCTCCGCGTGTCAGAGACGTAATACTGCTGAGCAGACCAAAACTTCACGTGAAATAATTGCTGATTTTCTCCTTCGTCTCTTCGGCGTAACGCGGCGCGGCGCCGCGCTCACACACGCCACTTTCACAACGGAGATCTGCAGCTTAAAGATACCTGGAGGGCAAACAGGAAACGGGCGACCTCCAGGTTCAACTTTGACCTCCACCACTCGGAGGAGACTGTCACGTGTGCACACTTGCAAAGTGTCCTCCTCTTCTTCTTCTCCTCTTCTTCCTCCTTCAACTCTTCCTCCTCCCTCCTCCTTCAACTCTTCTTCTTCCTCCTCTTAGAAGAAACTTTTTATTGTCTTATTACATATATTTATATACATATATGAAATGTGTTCTCTGCATTTAACCCATCCTTCGTTAATACGGAGCAGCGGGCTGCAGTGATGCACCCGGGGAGCAGCTGGGGGTTCAGTGCCTTGCTCAAGGACACTTCGACTTGCAACTAATGGGGAGAGCGGGGATCGAACCCACGACCTTGGGGTTCCTAATCCTCCACTTCTTCCTCTTCTTCCTCTTCCTACTCCCTCCTTCAATTCTTCTTCCTCCTCCTCCTCCTCCTCCTCCAGTGTTTGGCCTTGTTGACACTTCACAGGGGGGGTGGGGGGGGGGTGTGGGTGTAGTTCAGGTGTCAAAGCGACACACATAAAGAGTCAGTCTTCCACCCTGAAACATGGTGGCGGGCTCTCGCTCTCGAGGGCAGCGGCGAGACTCCTCCTCCTTCTCCTCTTCCCATCCTGGACGTCTGCGGGGACTTCCTCCTCCGTCGGGGGAGCGCCGGGTGAAGCCGGGCGCTCGGCGCCCTCCTCGCCCTCCTCCTCCGCTCCTCCGCTCCTCCGCCCTCGGGCCCCTGGTTACGGCGGCCGGGGGCAGCGAGCGGCGTCTGGGTGCAGCAGACAATGGAGCGACCTGAGCCTGAGACACGGAGGGAAACGGGGTCACAATGGAGGGAAGCCGCCGGCTGGGCCGCGCACAACCAGAGCGCCGACACAATCTACACACAAGGTACACACACAATGCACAAAGCCAGGAAGCTCGTAGTAGAAACACACACACACACACACACACACACACACATGTGAGAAGGGCTTACATAATGGAGCATTGTGGGACACATGTTTTAAAACTGAAGCGCTTCCTGAATCGGTGACACAGCTGCGTTGGGAACACGGCGTTAAAAAGACAATAAACTCGATCTGGTATCGATTGTTTTGAGTTGAACGCGTCCGCCAGCAGGTCAGCAGGCCTCATCTCATTAGCCCCGCCCCCTTTACCCCCCCCCCCCCCCCCCTCTAGTCACAGTGACATCACAGCCTAGTGACAGAGACACGACGACGGTAAGCCATAATCGATACGCGATGATGGGATTGCTGACGAGGGGGCGGGGCAAGAGGAGAGGGAGGAAGACGGGAAACGGGAATAGAAGAAGAAACGTCAGGAAGGCCAAAGAAACGAGGAACGAGGAACGAGTCTTTTGTTTTTCTGTCCTTTGAATTGTCGTCTTCGTGGCTCCCGACCGTGGACGTTCAGACAGAAGGTCGCCTTTTGTGTTCCACTGAGCGTCACACGGGGACTAGTTCTAGATGAAAAAAATAAACAAAATGTGATTATTCGAAAGTTCTTGTTCTTCCTCCTCCTCCTCTTCCTTCTTCTCTTATAATTAGTGTTCCTCCTCCTCCTCCTCCTCCTCCTCCTCCTCCTCCTCCTCCTCCTCCTCCTCCTCCTCCTCCTCCTCCTCCTCAGATCTCACAACCCAGACTGGAGTTTACTATTTTTTTCTTCTTCTCGTAGACTTGTGAATTTAATCCTCCGGCTCAATTTCTACATTTCTACATTTAAAATAATCAAACATAAAAGTGGAGACACTTTGAGGAGAGGACGAGGAGAGGACAAAGAGAGGACGAGGAGAGGACGAGGAGAGGACGAGGAGAGGACGAGGAGAGGACGAGGAGAGGACGAGGAGAGGACGAAGAGAGGACGAGGAGAGGACGAGGAGAGGACGAGGAGAGGACGAGGAGAGGACGAGGAGAGGACGAAGAGAGGACGAGGAGAGGACGAGGAGTGGACGAATAGAGGACGAAGAGAGGACGAGGAGAGGACGAGGAGAGGACGAGGAGCCGGGTGGTGTACCTGGTGGGGTCCTGGGCGATGGAGAAGGGTCCCTTCAGGGTGACGGTGTTCCTGCTGCTCTCCACTGAGCCGTAGCTGAGGGTCACCTGGGTCACACACACACACACACACACACACACACACACACACACACACACACACACACACACACACACACACACACACACACACATACATACACACACGCCGCTTAGAGAGCTGCCACATCAATGAGTCTGTGTGTGTGTGTGTGTGTGTGTGTGTGTGTACCTGGTTGTGTATGTCGGACACCAGCCCCAGGTTCTCCAGGTGCGAGTGGAACAGCGGCGAGCGCGTGAGGCTCACGCCCAGCAGCGCCTCCACGATGTAGCCGACGGTGCAGTCGTCAGGGAGACGGATGTGCTCGGCCGTCGCCATGAAGGCGCCATCGCTGGACACGGAGAAGAGGAGGAGGAAGAGGAGGAGGAGGAGGAGGAGAGCGTAAGATAAGGGAGGTCTCCTGACGGAGCGGGGCGCCGGGACTCGGAGGCGGTTACCTCGCCCAGGGCTTCATCTGGAGAGCGAGGCCACGGCTCACACAGAAGCCGGCGCCGCCCGTAGCGAACCAGAACCGCACCTGCTTCTACACACAAGACACACACACAACACATTACACATTACACACAATACACACACTACACGTTACACACACGACACGTTAAACACACGGCACATTACACACAATACACACACTACACACATTACACACACGACACGTTACACACACGACACGTTAAACACACGGCACATTACACACAATACACACACTCTACACACATTACACACACGACACAATACACACACTACACTACACAATACACATTACACACACACACACACACACTACACTACACAATACACACACTCTACACCTTCCACACACACTATACTACACGATACACACTACACGTTACAAACACACACACTACACATTCCACACACTTCGCATTACACACACACACACTATACATTACACACTCTACACATTACACACACACTACACATTACACACACAACACATTACAAACACACACTCTACACATTCCACACACTTCGCATTACACTCACACACTCTATACATTACACACTCTACACATTACACACACACTACACATTACACACACAACACATTACAAACACACACACTCTACACATTCCACACACTTCGCATTACACTCACACACTCTATACATTACACACTCTACACATTACACACACACTACACATTACACACACAACACATTACAAACACACAAACTACACAATACACACACTCTACACATTACACACACACTATACACATTACATACACTACACACACCCTACACACTACACACACTCTACATTACACACACACACTACAGATTACACACACATTACACACACTATACATTACAAACACTGTACTTACACACACATTCTATACATTATACACACAGACTCTACACACACACACTATACTTTACAAACACACTATACTTTCACACACACACACACACACTCTACACGTGCCAGTCTCCATGGTAACAGGCGTACCGTGTGCGTGGCGCCGAGCCGCTGCGTGGCCTCGATGGGGCGCTCCAGGCTGGGCCGGCCGAGGTACACGGCGTGTGTGTGAGCGTGTTGAGACAGCAGCCGCCGCAGAGCGCCCACGTTCACGTAGTTGTCGTCG
Organism: Liparis tanakae; assembly: GCA_036178185.1. Taxonomy (NCBI): domain Eukaryota; kingdom Metazoa; phylum Chordata; class Actinopteri; order Perciformes; family Liparidae; genus Liparis; species Liparis tanakae. The sequence goes on from CM070110.1 coordinate 3,997,876, forward strand.
TCCACGTGGCAGAACCACCTGCAGGGAGGAGGGTCGTTAGGGAAGCGTTACTGTGTGTGTGTGTGTGTGTGTGTGTGTGTGTGTGTGTGAGTGTGTGAGTCTTACTTCCTGCCTGACTTCATAAAGGTGTCGTACTCCTGAGCCATTTTGCAGGACAGCGCCTGGCGGCTGTGCGCCGCGGAGCAGTTGGTGTTGATCAGGTGACCTCCTGACGACCGACGACAAAACAACCATCAAAAACCGGCCGGCGACACACAGCGGGCGAGAAGGACACGCGAGAACGCCACTTTGACTTCACATTCGATCGAGAAGCGAGGTCGCGGTTTGACACTGTGATCCGTTAAGGCAACGTGGATTAATCTGTCCATTAAATGTCATAAAGTTTGGGAACTAGACGTCAACGATGTTTCTCAAAGTCCTCAAACGACTCAAAAGATATTCAGTGAACTGTCATCGTGGAACATATTCACATTCAAGAAGCTGGAATCTACAGTTTAAAATAATTAATGGAATCAATATCAGCTTTTAAATTAAGTGTCATCTACATTGAGACTCCTTGAATCTGTTTCAGTCATTATTTAAGAACAAAAAGAGGTAATAACTCATCTATGAGCGTCAATTAAATATCTTTGAGTTGTGGACAAGACAAAAAAAATTATATACATTTTATAGAAGAAGCTAAATTGGTTATTGAGAAAATAACCGACAATGAAAATAACCCTCGGCAGTGGGTGGAGTTGGTCATGGGTGGGTGGGGTGGGAGTCTCATTATTCATTAGTATTATAATTAGTTATTTAGTCTTGCCCTTGTTATTTTTATTAATATATTTTTCCTGTTTTCCTCTTTAAAATTGTAATCTGATTGAAACATATACTAAACATTTTTTAATACTTGCTATTTGATCACTGTATATCATATTGTGCATCATCAATAAAGCACATATATATATATATATATATATATATATATATATATATAATAAAAGAATAAAAAATAACAATTACAGAAAAAGAACCTTCAGTTGCATCCAGAGAATTTTGACAATTTATTTAATTTCTATAACGCTGATGAATGACACGGTTATTAATGGTTGCCTAGCACTAATACACACGATGTGTCCGACAGCGAGAGGAGAAACCTCACAGCAAGTAAAAGCGTTCCACGAGTGAGGAAGAGGCCGGAGGAAGAGGCCGGAGGAAGAGGCCGGTCGATGAGACCTGCGGCGACTTCCTGCCCTTCGTGGAAACGGTTATCGCCGAGTCAGCAGCCGGGTTCCTGCTCACCGGCTGCAGATAACACTGCTGCGACTCAGCGAAACGTGCGCGTGTGTGTGTGTGTGTGTGTGCGTGTGCTGCTCACCCATCCTCTTCCTCAGCTTCTCGTCCTCTTCGTCGGTGAACACGAACGTCTGTGGGGAGAAAAACAACAACAAAGAAACCCAGTTCATGTTATTCTAGTTCATGTTATTCCAGTTTGTGTTATTCCAGTTGGCTTTTAGTGACCGGCGGGGGAACAAAATCACTTTCACTCCACTGTGGACGACCGCCTACGACCTCAGGTGGGCCTCCACCTGTTTCCTCGGACACACACACACACACACACACACACACACACACACACCAGCAGGCAATGCTGACGTTGGATGGAGGCCAAAACAAAAAAGGTAAGCCTCGTGTCCATCAGCAGCATAGCAGCTGGTCTCAACTCTGTAGCTGTGTGTGTGTGTGTGTGTGTGGGTGTATATGTGTGTGTGTGTGTGTGTGTGGGTGTGTGTGTTTACGCGATGAGTGAGGGGGTCGGGGGTCACCGCACACTCAGGAAGCCGTGCAGACCCCTCACGGTTCCACAGGAAGTGCACACAGCCTGGGTGCAGAGCGGGGTCGGTAGATATTGTAAATATTGTCTCGGGCTCCGTTTCCCGGGGCAACAGATCGGCGATGAAGCGACGAGGCTGGAGGACTTGTAGATCTTTTTGTACGCAGCGGGATAACGAGCCCGAGCATATCGATGTGTACGGAGAGGTTTTATGGACAAACGGAACATTCTGTGAGATTAAAGTCGTACCAGAATAACAACAACCTGATTATTCTCTGAGATTAAAAAATAAATAAAATAATTGTCGATCATGTGTGTTTATTTATTATTTTTTCCTTTTTTGTTTGTTTGTGAGGAACAGAGGACGGCTAATATATATAATATATACTTTTACTTGCTGGAAATTTACTTTGGTCACTGCCTTGTGTATATATTTGTTTCTTCTGTATATTTAGTATTTTAGTTTTAGTATTGTTAGTGTGTTTTATTTGTATCTTTTATTTGTATTAATGCTCTAATGTGCACCGCTGCTGTGATCCTGAAATGTCTCCACTGTGGGACTAATGAAGGAATATCTTATCTTTATATAATTATAATAATAAGTTGTATACACAGACTGTGTTATTGCAATGTAGTTAATTGATTTAACAGTATTGCATCAGCATTTTATTACCTACTTTTAATACATGTTACTTTAACTTGTTTGCACGTTTACTTGAATAAACTGTTTTTAAAGTAACCGTTCTCACATTATTATGTTTCCAGCTCAAAAGCATCTCAACGCGCTCTAATGGCCTCTGAACACGACGTGCAGCGGCTGTTTGCTTAACAAGTGTTGGACCAATTAAAAACGTCGACGTGATGATGGAGCCGTGTGATTGGTCCTCTGGGGGTCACTGCGAGCGCAGCTTCATGGCCATCTGAGATATTTCAGTCCGGCCGTCCTCCGGAGCTCAAAATTCAGTTTGTCTAATTATTTTTTTTAAGTAGCCAAGACAATAAAATAGATGCAGTAATTTAAACATCGTTAAAATAATTAACGGCTCACTCCCTCGGGGGCTGCTTCAGTGAAGACGTTTATAATCGTGGTTTAAAGCCTTCAGACATGAATTAACTGAAAAGGACCAAAAAAACCCGAATGTGTACTTTGTGTTAACACGTCCACATTCGCTCTGTGTCCCCTGACAGATCTATAATTCCATAATGTTCTAATGTTCTGGCGGGCTGTAAACGCCTCACGCTCAGCTCTCTCGCCTCGTTAGTGGCTCTTTAGACCCAGAGTGCTGCGGGGACAACAAGAGGGCGGCCCTTGTGCTTTTCACTCGACCCCCCCCCCCCAGGGATCTGCAGCCGCCACGCAGAACACATTCAATAACACACATTTGGTCTAAAGTTTCAAAGAGAGAGAGAGAGGGAGGGAGAGAGGGAGCGAGAGGGGGGGGGAGAGAGAGAGAGGTCTGTGTGTCCAGCCAGCTGTGAGTTTTGTCAGACTTTTTTCCCTCTCCTCTACTCTGAGTTTCTTAAGCCTCCAGAGAGCAGTGCTGGTGAGTCTGTGGGGGGGGGGGGGGGGGGGGAGGAGGAGGAGGAGGAGGAGGAGGGGAAGGGGGAGGCCAGCAGGACTTGGAGAGGAAACGGCGACAACACAACAACAAACCACAGAGGCAGGAGAAAGTGGTGTCGGTGTGTGTGTGTGTGTGTGTGTGTGTGTGTGTGTGTGTGTGTGTGTGTGTACGGTGTGTGTGTGTGTGTTTACTCTTGTGATCAGACACATTTGTCACTTCCCATGAACAAGCCTGAGAGTTCCCAGGGCATGTGTGTATGTGAAGGTAAGACTGTGACAGAGTGTGTGTGAAGGATGTGTGTGTGTGTGTGTGTGTGTGTGTGTGTGTATGTGTGGGTATTTCCATTACTCAGCAGTCTCAGAGTATAGAGGTGTGTCCGGGAAACAGGTAGAATTACACACACACCTGACCGTGAGACCCCCATGCATAATCTGTATTGACATGTCAACAGCCTGGAGGAGGCCGACATTGAGGTCTGGGTGGATTCCAGAGCGGCGGCCTCGCGCTCCACGGAATAAGAATTAAAAAAAGACTGAAGACAGCGGCTTGGATTTATACGGGCATAATCCTATAATATCAAACAAATACTCTGTAGATTAATCCAAAGTAAATCATTAGTTGTAGCCCGAGAATAACAAATAAATGGTGCAATAAAAAAATACTAAAAATTGCACATAACAATTTAGGATTTACAAAAAAAAGGTATTTCTTTCAGTGTTATCATCATCCTCATCCTCATCATCACCACAGGGTGAGTTGTGAAGGTGAGGCTTTTTTATGTTGAAGCTGGTCCAATGGAGCAAAATCTAAACTCCTTTATCTGCAATTATTATTATTATTATTATTATTATTATTATTATTATTATTATTATTATTATTATAATTGAATTGTTTACACGCAATACAATTAGTGACTACAGCTGCATAATTGGCTGCTGGTGGTGTATAAATGACCTCATTTCACTCGTAACTGTAGCAGAATAGATAAGAGAAACCTTTATTGATCCCAAGAGGGGACAATTAGGTGTTACAGCAGCATAACACAGATATAAGAACACACAGAAACGTACAAATAAGAATAAATAAACTAACTTTTATACAACTAGTGTAAAAGTAACTACACAAGAATGATTTGATCAAAGAGCGCTCAATGAAAAAGTCCATTAAAGGGACATTGTAGAACATGTGAACACAGAAGTATAAATAGGATGAAAAAAGCCCCTGAACAATGTGTTAGTATTTGCGGTCCAGCCCTGAAGCTGCAGTCACTTTAAAATAATGGAGAGACAGCCGATGGCGTTACGTTTCAAAGCCACGGTTCTTATGATGTACGCCGCGGTGAGGCTCTGCACGCCGGCGACGGTCTGAACTACAAGCGAGCCGTTGTGTTGTTGTCTGCTCCTCTTGGAGACTGAGTAATGAGACCCAGGGTCCCTCACACGAGTCCCACAGTCTGTCCTCTTTATGGCAGCCCCCCCCCCCCTGGTTGTTTAAAGTCAACACGTTAGCGGCAGTGTGGCCCTCAGATCTCCCCCGTCATGCATCACAAAGGCCTCCATCCCCGATTTACAGGTCACCAGCAGGATGGATCAAAGAGCTGTGGGTCCTGTCACCTTTTAGGGGGGAAGGAACACCTTCTTCTTTCTTTCTTTATACATTATACAACTTCCCTCGGCACAGGGACTGCTCAAATGTGATCACACTCATGCACAAGGTCAGATCATGTGCATTCAGGCTCTGGTCCTGATCAATCAGCACCAGAAGACAATGAGTCTCTTCACCAGCTGACCACAAGGCCTCAAGTTTAGGAGTAGATTCAAAGCATTTATCTGTTTTCCTTCTATTGCGTCATTAGGACTGGCACACAATCCCATTATATAAAAAAGGTCAATACTTTTTTTTAAATGGTTTTAGACCCATATTAACACAGCATGCAGCAGTTTACTTCTCTTCAAGTTTCTAACTGCTGCAACATGTTTTGGATTATTTATTATGACGTCAAAGTCTCATTTCGATTAATGTAGCTGCATAAAATATGTTTCTTTTCTTCAAATGAAATTCAAATGACTGTTCCTAAACTCACCTGTTGCATGTTTCTGGAGATCCAGGTGTCCAGCAGGAGATCCAGCCTCTGCCGGTGATACCTCCCGGTGCTTTTCACCGCGATGAACAGGTCGTCCGGGGAGAGGCGCTCCACCGGCCCGGCGGGAGCGCTGCTCCTCCGCGGGCCGCTCACCGCGCGCCTCTCCCGGGTGAGTTTCCTGAAGTACGCCGAGAACGCTTTCCCGCTCGCTGGAGGCTCCGCCGGCTCTCCGCCGCTCGGGTGCCCGACGGTGACGACCAGCGTCCCGGTCACGAGCAGACAGGTGACCGCGGCGGCGGCGGCGGCGGCGGAGCTGAAGGAGCCGCTTGATCCGCCGGAGGGTCTCCACATCGCGACCGCGGAGGGGTTTTACAGGATGGAGCAAATATATACAAATAAAAAGGTATAAGAATAGTTTTTTAAATGTTGTTTATAACATGTCTGAGCAGACTCCGCGACCCCGTGAAGCCCCTTCGGTGGGAGACCTCCTGCTGTGAGACTCGCCGCTTCGGGTCCTACAGAGAAGTTATAAACTCCGCCAGTGGGCGGGGCTTGATGTAGTTGAACCAATGACCGGGTTGAGCGCTCTTTGTGGGCGTGGCTAAGAGGCAAAGAGGCGGTGAGGTCTCTGGATGAACATAACATCCACATGGCGGAGCGGCAGCAAGCTTTATGTACTTTTAACAGCTTTTACAAGAAAGACATCAAGAACACATTAAGGACAACGTGTAAAACATTATAACGTGTAAAACATTATAAGGTGTAAAACATTATAACGTGTAAAACATCAAGGACAACGTGTAAAACATTATAACGTGTAAAACATTATAACGTGTAAAACATTATAACGTGTTAAACATTATAACGTGTAAAACATTATAACGTGTAAAACATTATAACGTGTAAAACATTAATGACGACGTGTAAAACATTATAACGTGTAAAACATTATAACGTGTAAAACATCAAGGACAACGTGTAAAACATAGAGACAGTATTAGATGTATTGTCACGAGTCAAGAGGGTGAATTAAAATGTTATTTAAAAAAAAAAAAGAATATGAGTATTGATTTGTGAAGCGGTAGCAGCTTTGTATGGAAGCCCATTTCCACCACAAAAATAAATAAAATAATGAGATAGAAAGTCAAAAGTCGAAATAGAAAGTCTTATCTCTTTATTTTCTATCTCATAATTATTAATTTAGTGGCGGAAATGTGTTTCCATAGCTTTGACCCTGGACCCCCACAAAGTAGCTGCACTTTTTCAAAGTGTGTTGAGGAAATTCCGTCACTTTCTCCTTCAATGTGTGCGATAATATTTCTCTTTACGGCCTGATTCTGTGTTCCGATGTTTTCCTCCAGCTCGCTAAAAATGAAAGCAGCCGTGAGTCGCTGTGCGCGGGGCGGCCTGGCGGTTCATTCTCCACGTGGACAGATGTTGAAGACGACCGTGACATTGGGGTGTGTGTAGTCCTGCCAACTACACGCGCACACACACACACACACACACACACACACACACACACACACACACACACACACACACACACACACACACGCACTTAAACAGAAGACAGACGTGCCAGGCGGCCACGTTGCCAGAACCACCAGCCATCTGAGGAATGTTTCCTCTCTAATAGTGTGCAGTGTGTCTGCGTAATCTGCGCTCTTCCCCGAAGTAAAGTCGGTGTCACATTACATGTTCAGGAACTCTCTCACCGAGGAGGATCGCATGATGCCGGCCGGGTTGCGTTCGAACAAAGCCCTTGTTTACATTTTTTAAACCGAAATGGATACACTTCTAGTTTAGTCGTCAAGGCCGACCGGTTCTAAGTTTCACGCCTCTCATGTGGCGGTTTACGCCGTCGGCTGCGAGCCGCCGGCCAGCCGAGAGACGCTGAGACGCTCCGAGAGTCTTCGTGAAGCGCCTTCACACGGGAATACGTCGATGGGCTCGGACAACAACAGCCGGAGCCTCTCATTGGTCGAGGAGATGGAGCTGCTGACGCGCACGCTCCACACAAAGCTCATTATAACAAAGCTGGAGTCGGGACGGGGATGGAGTCGTCCTGAAGCGTTGCCCGGCAACAGCTCCACCTCCACGACAAGTGTGTTTTGATGAAGACCATGGGAAATGGTTCAACGCACTTAAACCTTCGGTGTGGTTTATTCTTCAAACTGCACTATGTCGTGTTTCCCTTGTAGCGCCCCCTTCAGGTATTTAACGTTTTAAGATTTTTGTAGCCGCCCGGTACTTGGACCTGCTTTCTGTCAGTGATGACCAACGTCACATAGTCCAGTCCACCTCACAGGGGACTTTTTATTGTCTCCGCTACGCGACGCGTAGAGACAGAGAGACATGCTGCTGTGGAGACGATCAATAACAGACCTTTAGTTTAATAAAAGAACAAAGACGTCTTTAAGAAAGGGACCTGACATTACTGCTGCTGTCATCTGGAGGAGAGAGAAAGTTACAGGGGGCGGGCGGAGATTATTTAAAAAAAACCTAAAACTCAAAAGAGCCGTATGCGTCACCGGAAGAGCCATATATGGCTCAGAGCCAGAGGTTCCCGACACCTGATCTGTCGTAACTGGGTATTTACGACACTGAAGTAAACGTTTAATACCTGAAGGGGGCGCTACAAGGGAAAAACTACATAGTGGGGCTTTAAGGTGAAGAGTGAATATATATATATATATATATA